>ML778012.1:915704-953995 GCA_009831015.1 Picea engelmannii
AGAGATGTCATGCATTGCCAGAAGGTGGGGAAAACGTTGGAAAAACGTGAGGCTATGCTCGAGAAAAGAAAAGATGTAGAGAGCCATGCGTGGGGGGATCTGAAATGTGATAGAGCTGTTATGCTTGGGAGATGATAGAGACAGAGCATAGGGTAGAAGAATAGAGTATTGAGAGTCTCCCAACAATTGTATTGTCCTTTTCATCTTCAATAAAAATAGTGAGAGTTTCAGTGATACGATTCCTGTTATTTTCATTTTGCTTTTGCTGTAGGTTATTCATTTTCAGTATGCATTGAGTTAGAGAATGGCCTGTTGACAGAGAAGGCAGGGCCCCCTTCGCTGGAAACAAAGCTGTGTATAGCATTTACAGTAGACTCCAGATTTGATTTTATCTTTCAGAAGTTTTCCCATTGGTTTAATAGACGTAGCATTTCATTTCATTGCACAGAGGGTTAGCATTCCAAGATTTAAGTTTAGCATCATCCCTTCAGGCATTGATTTCATTTTTAGTTCAGATTGCTTAACATTCTAGCCTGGATATTTCATGAGATAGAGAAGTTCTATTTGACTACAATAGAGAGTTTCATAGAAGGTTGCTGAGTTGTGTGGAGTGATAAGTAGCCAGAACTTAGCTGTTTTCAGTTTATCTTTTACATGCATATGCGGAACAGTACCGGTTAGCACCGAGTAGTACAGAGCAAAGTAGGATACAGTAGCTCTTTTGAGTGAGTTTCTTTTAGCAGTCCAGAGAGTAGTTTGGCATCCTTTAAACCCCCTCTTCAACACTGCATTTCCTGTGCTGGTTCCTCTAAGTCTACCTTCCCGGGTTGACAATTAAATGTTGATTAACATGGTATATCTGCAGCTCGACACATATAATAATAAAAAACAAACTACCATCAGAGAGATCAAAAATGTCACTCTGGTATTTTGTACTCATCCTGAGATCCATACTATGTGTAACATGCAAGTCATTGACATGCCTTTAAGTAATTATTCAATAATTCTTGGTCGTGATTGGAAAGCACCGATGGGTGGATATATTTCCATGGATGGGACTCATATGTCTCTCCCAAAAGTTGGTAAGAACATAATTTTGCTTCATAAAGATCACATTTTCCCATACATAGAGACCATTTTGCAACCTCATGTCAACTTTGTTGAAGAAGAAATTGGTATCTATTCTATCTTCCTTCAGGAGGAAAATCCTTTTCCATTATCTATTGATCTCGATGGTCATGTTTGGCACATGCATTTTGATGGTGCATGCTCGAATAATGGGAAGGGTTCTAGGATTGTGTTGCATTCTCCTCTAGGAAAAAAACATAATTTTTATTATAGACTTGAGTTTTCATGCACGGATAATGTTGCATAGTTTGCAGTCCTTATTCTCGTTATGGAGAATGCTTTCAACCTAGGATGAAAACATCTTACGATTTTTGGTGATTCTGAGTTAGTTGTCAACTTGGTTAAAAATATTTATAAACCATCGAATAAACTCTTGAAACTATATGTGAAAGCAGTCTGACAATTAATTTCCAATCTCTTATATTTCATTATTTCTTATGTGCACAAAGAACTAAATTCCATGGCCAAAAGGCTAGCTATTTATGCAGCCCATCCCGAAAGGCAGTTACTCTTAAAAAACCCTGATTGCACATTCCTCTCCTTATATCATCCTCATATATGAGATAATGTGGAATCTTGGAATATTTTTCCTGATGATGAAAGAATTTGTGCTTTCCTAAAGAAAAAACCTCTAAATAAAAATGAAATCATCTCTTTAGATAACAACAAATTCCCTAAAGGGTTAACTCCTTTAGAAGGATCATTCTCTTCTAGCAATGCCAACAATCACAAGAAAATAGAATTGGAGGATTCTAGAATAAATCTAGGTGATACCATTACTGTGAACATTGGGATGGAAGAAGATCCAATTTTTTTTTAAATCAGAGCCCAATGTTCAGAAGAAGAAAAAAATAAATTCATGTATTTGTTCCATGAATTTCATGATGTCTTTGCTTGGTTTTGTGCTGATTTACATGGCTTTGATCCAAGTATAATTCAACATGTTATTCCAATTAAAGAAGATTCTAAACATGTAATACAAAGACAAAGACTTTTAAATCTTGCACTTCAAGCCACTATTTGTAAATAATTAGAAAATCTATTAGCCGCCCATATTATTTTTTCGATAAAATATTCAAAGTGGGTTGCAAATATTGTCCTTATTTGGAAGAAAATGTTAGAAAAATAGGATTGCAGAATAATAAAATAAAATAAATGAGGAAATAAAACAAAATATACATAATACAATAGAGACACATATATATGTGGTTCACCTAGTGTGGGCTACACTAACCAGATAAATTGCTAACTCCTTCCTTTTTATTATCCAACGAATGAGGGGATACAACCTACAACACACCCGTTGTAACTTCTTCTTCTTTCTCTCACAGTATTCTCTCTCAGAATACAATATTCACAATGATACATAGCCACAATACAATTCCCTCATAAAATAAGGTTTCCTTCGAAGGAAACGAACCCTAACATAACTTCCACTGTTAGATCTGTGACCTTCTAATGAACGATCCATATTTACTATGAAAATGAAATATACATTTACAGGGAAAATTTTCCTTCAGGGGCTTCACCCCAGAACCCCCACCAAAGGCCTTCTTTCCCCTGGACCCCCTAGGACCCTGCAAGGGGGGAAATACCCCCTAGAACCCCCCCATGTGGAGGGCTATACAGTTTGTCGGGGTGTATAATATTCATGGGTTATAAACATGGCTAAAAACAAAGACCTCTAAATCAGGAAGATAATCAAGCTCCACAACCAACAAAAAAACTGGAATATTAGATTATGTGTTTACTTGTGTTCCTTTAATAAGGCTAGTATACAGGATAATTTTTTGGTTCCAAACATGGATTTGATTCTTCAGCAAGTTGCAGGGTCTTAAAGGATTTCACTGTTGGATTACTGAGAGGGGTGAATCATTAATAGAGAAATATAATCCTTTTTCATCATAAAATGCAAGTGTTATATCGATGTATCATTATCATCCAATAGTTGCAGAGTAAATAAACAATGAACAAATGAGAAATCACACACATACACAATACACCCGTATTTTATGTGGAAAATTAAAGCGGGAGAAAACCACATAATGCTTTTTCTTATATGTATTAAAGAATTAAATTCATTGGAAGCACCAAATTCCTTTGTTTTCCAGCTGCAACTGGAAGGAGGCTCCAACCCCCTAGTTTCTTAGGCTATAACCCAAGGGAAGCTCCAACTCCCCAATTCTCTGGCTACAACTAGAAGGAGGATACAACCCCATATATTCTCCGACCACAATCGGAAGGTGGCTACAACCACCTGTCCTTGCCCCGTCCAACCGCCCTGGTATATAAGTAGAATGATTGAACCATTGTCACACTATCACTATGAGATATACTGCTGTAAACCTGTACCAATCAACTTGCACCAAAAAACCTGTACCAATAACCTAAACCATGCATCAACCATGCATCAACATGTACCTCAACCCATAATCAACCTGTACCATAAACAAGTGCATCAACCATGCACAAATCTGTACCAAACAACCTGTAATAAACCTGTACCATAAACAAGTGCATCAACCATGAACCAACCTGTACCTCAACCTATACCATGAATAAGTTTATCAACCATGCACCAAACCTGTATGAATAACCTATCACAACAACTTTTCCAAACAACCTATCACAAAAACTTGTCTCATCAATCTCATCAACCAAACTAGATCTACTCACCAAGATCAATAACCAAGACAACTCTCAAATATGTGCATCAACCAAGCATAACACAAAAACTCATAATCATCACCAATATCAATATGTGCTTCTAATAATATACCAATACAAGTATGTACATCATCCATAAACCATGTGTCAACCATACTAATAACAAGTTCCTCCAACCATATACCAAGTATGTACCAATCATGTATCAACTACTCATCAACTACGACTCATCAAGATGTACCGACATCATCAACCATACACCTCATGTGTGTGCCAACTCATCAACTACTTGTCTCAACCATGTACCCAACATGTACCTCAACCAAAATACCTCATCAATTTTATCATCCAAATCTTATTTGTAACTCTGTAATAGACCTGGTTTATATGATCACATATCTGCAAACCTTCCTTAACTTTAACAACAAGAGACTAACATTTTCATCAAACTTTACTTTAGTCTCACATGACTAGTTTTGGATTAGTCAACAACCCTAAATTGAAATAATCAAAACTATGTACCTGTAATGAATAAATATGTGAAAATAGTACACAATTTTCTTTAGTGTGTCTTATGCAATTCCTTTAGGTGTTACCACTTGGAACCTATCAGAAAATGAGTTATAGAAAAAATGACATACCTTGTTGAATTTTGGCTTATTCTAGAGAGCGAACTTGTAGAGCGTGCCCTGGACGGAATATTTGTTGTATGGATCTGAAACATGTACACAGAATACTATAGACTATAATCTAAACAACACATTTTTTCTTACTAAATTTGGATCTGTTATGAAGAAGTTATGACGGTTTTACATGAAACACCTATTTTAGACTAGTTTCATGACTAGCCACAAACCCTATCTTCCATAGAGTGTAACTCCAAAAATACAACGATCCACAAGTTGAAATTCGTACCATAGCTACTTGGATATGTTTCCTCAATGACCTCCCAATTTGACGGTCTGAATCATTCTAGAAATTTTTTTATTGCAAAAATGGTGAGATGACTTGTAAATAACATACCTTAGAAAGCATCATCAAAATAATTTATCCTCCATTGAATTTCAACTTTCTTTACTTCACCTTCTATATGAAATTCGGCTTGATATCCTTTGGTTACCTTAGTAACCTATATATATTCAATATGATCAAGTGTGATTAAAATTAGAGAGTATTGCCTCTTATTTATACTTTCATGTAGCTTCCTTAAGGGGTTACCTTTTAACCATCTTAACCCAATTTCCTTATTTTAGGGTTAACCAACTTTTAACCACTTGTCCAATTAGTAATTTATCCATTAAATTTATTATTTAAATAATTTATTTTGTATCCACTTTGAATTATAGTACACTTATCACTTCACTTTACGTCAAGGGGTTACCTTCTAACCATCTTAAACCACTTTCCTTATTTTAGGGCTAACCCACTTCTAAACACTTGTCCACTTAGTAATTTCTCCATTAAATTTATTATTTAAATAATTTATTTTGTATTCACTTTGACTTAAAGTATACTCATCACTTCACTTTATTATTTACCTTCTAAAATCTCTTAAACCACTTTGACTACTTTGACCTTTTGGGGCTTCTAGATGACTCATGAGGGCTCTCCAACTTCACATGGACATAAATCTTTAACCGTAAGGAGTTATGTGACGTTCCACATACCACCAGAAATGGAATGACATGTAATATCCATATAGAATAGTATTACCTACAAATATATCAAAAATCATACCATTATCCATCAAACAAACTTGGGTCCATTACCCAAACCTGGGTTCTCCAACTTCACATGGCCATAACTCTCTAACCGTGAGGAGTTATGTGACGTTCCACATACCATCGGAAATGGAATGACATTTAATACCCATATAGAATAGTCTTATCTTAAAATATATTAAAACTCATATCATTATACATCAAACAAACTTGGGTCCATTACCCAAACCTTTGTGCTACCAGAATTTGCTACCGGATTTTCTCCAAGGGTTGACATCAATTACTAAGGGTTGAAATCAATATACGATATCACTCTCCAATGGTTGACATCAATGAAAACTAACAATCCATACCAACTTTCCATCAACCTAAGTCAACTATCTGACAATATCCCCCTTTGGAATTGATGGGAACACCAACATTGATGGTAACACTTAGTCATGATAACATTCATGCTTATACTCTTCATCAATGTTTCTATCTATCCCCCTTTGACATGAATGGAAAAGGGTATCTCCCTTTGAGTCTTCTCCCTTTGACTAAACTCTCCTTGGGGCTGCTCCCCCTATATACGTGCATTTAATTTTTCTTTGTGTTTATAAGCCTCTGATTACTCTCTCTCCCTTCATATGAATAATATCTCCCCCTTTTAAAAAGGGTATCAATATGAAGTCATATAGCTCATTATTTCCTTGTGAAAATTGCTCCCCTTGGAAATATGCCTCTATGCTCTCTCTCCAAGCATTTACCTTTGGATCTGATAAATTTGTCCCCCTTTGTCATCAATGGAAAATGTATCTTTCCATCTGGGGTTTCTCTCCCTAACTGAATTGTTCATGGGGATACTCCCCCTGACTGAACTCTTCCTAAAGATGATCTCCCAACCTAAACTGTCCTCTTTATGGTGCTTCCTCGTGTAGATATAAGACATATAAGATAAGCATTCAAAAAAAATAATTTTGGAGTAGAAATTACTCTGAGTCTCTGGCGAAAATTATCAAAGGCTTCCCTTGGAAGCGGTTTTGTAAAGATGACTGCCACTTGTTATTTTGTGCCCACATATTCAACTATGGTGTTCTTCTCTGTAACCTGTTCCTGTAGAAAGTGATACTTTATTGTAATGTGCTTCTTCTTGGAGTGCATCATCAGGTTCTTTGAGATACTGATGTTTCTTGTATTATTACAATAGATTGGAATGGGCTCATCATACTCAACCTGTATATCTATCAAAGTTTGTTTCATCTATAGAACCTAAGTAAAACATTCTGTTGCTACAATATACTCTGCTTTGACTGTAGATAAATATATTGATTATTGTTTCTTTCTTAGACAAGATATTAAACACTCGCCTAAGTAGAACGTTGCTCCACTGGTGCTTCGTCGGTCATCAATTGAACCTTCCCAATCTGCATCTGTGTAGGAAATAAGTGATAGAATATTTCCTTTTGGATACCATAATACAAACTCTTATGTTCCTTTGAGATATCTAAAAATCCTCTTTATTGCTAAGACATGCGATTCCTTTGGTGCTCTTTGAAATTGTGCCACCTGTCCAACTGCCTTGATGTAGAGGTTTTTGTCTGCACTTCCTTTCCATAGTTCGTAGGGAGTTTTGTGATTGTTGTTTCCAAGCATTACTCTGTTTTGAATGTGAACTGTTGTATGCACTGCATGTGTCCAAAAAATATCTATTAATTTGGAATCCATTAACATTGTTTGATCCATTTCCTATGCAATTATCATCCATTATGATAATGTTCCATTGTCTATGAACCACTCTTTGAACCAATCTATGAATCCATTCTCTCTTCCATACTATCCAAGACTCTACTTGCACAAATGTCCATAATGATGACCCATTTATCACTATACTATCATGAAGTCTTGATTAATCCATCAAATTGTACTTCTGCTAACTGACTGCTCTGGATTTGTCTTCTCAAACTCTACAAGCTACTCGAAGGATGGTTCTTTTGTCTTTCATAGCTATCGCATAGACTCCCACTGTCTAATATTCATATTACCTGGGAGTCTCTAAGCCGGATGGCTCAGAACAATTCCTGCTCTGATGTGTAGTCATCATCATCTTTATTGGTAGATTCATCATCTCTCTGAGATCTGACTTCTTTATTTCTTTCTATGGATTCATCTTTCATTACAATACCTAAAAGTACAATATCTTGAACCTATTCCTTATTTACTTGTCCTTCTTTTCATTCATTTATTTTTCAAACCTTTCTATATCTGCCATCCTTCTTTTCTCTGTATATTTTTCTTCATCTCGTTTTATTTCCAATCTTGTGATCTCTGGGACTTGGTCTTTGTTCACTTGTTCTTCCTGTTTTCTTATCCATACTTTCTTATATATGATATCCGTGTTTTTTTTCATGGAAGTATCGATCATGTTTCTATAATCACAAGATATGTGTCCATAGTTATGACATTTGTAACTTTCAATGTTACATGGGGCCACATAGGCATTTCTTGCTTGGACATTTCTTTTATAATCCCTGCAATCTGCAACCTTATGTACAAAGTTAGTACAATAAAAACAATGACCATAAAAGAAATTTGCATATTGGGAGTGAATGATCTTCTTTGTGGTGTAGTACTTCTGAATTTTCGCCTTGACTAATCATGATAATGATTGAAGCTTCTTTGTGTCTTGAACATGGATGGTCTTCTTGAAGATGCATCTTTATTAGTTTTCTTAGATTCTGGTTGACCATGATTCCTTCCTTTGATTACTTTTGCATAACTCTTTCTATTTTATTCATTCTTCTTTTCTAGCAACGTAGAGTGTTTCTCTTCATTCTCTACAACTGATGTGGATTTTTTTGTCTCTTCAACGTTCTTGTTGAGATTGACGATTTTGACTCTTAGTGTGACAACTTCTTCTTCAAGATTCTCAACCTCTTCTTATTTCTTCATTATCTGAGACTTCATGACCTCTTATTTTCTCTTTGCTTCTTCAAGTTGGATTTTCAATGTAATTATTTCTTCTTCTAGTCTTCTCTCTTCTTAACCAAACTCTTCCTCAAGTTGGTTTAAGTAATTGGTTCTTTCCTTGAGATAATCCATCAATATATTTTCTCTGTTTTCTGCTTCTTCATTTTGTGCTTCTATGTTGGCTTCTAAACATTTCTTTTGATATTATAGATTTTCTTTAGTTATTTTGGTCTCTTCTTGTTGAGCTCTTAAATTTTTGATGACCCACTAATATTTTTCAGAACCTTGAACACTTTCCTTTTTCTTCATCAATTCTTTTTTGGATGACTTGTTTTCTTATCTATATTTCTTTAGATATTCAATTGAACTGATCAATTTTTATCTGTAACCAACTTCTACTTATTCATACTCTTCCTCTTCTCAATCTGTCTGACATGATGAGCATATTTCTTCTTGTTCTGTATCTGCATCTTCTTTGCCATTTTTTGAATCTGTGATGGGTGAACAATATATGTCTTGTAGCTTATCACAAAGTTCTTTGGCTGATGAACATTTACCAACCTTTTCTCTTACTAGATTAGGTAATCCTTCCCAGATGAAATCCATTGCTATTTTGTTATTCTTTGTCAATTCCTTCTTGGATGCACTCTTTTCCCTTTTTGAACTATCATATCCTATAACAACTGATATCCAAATATAATGTACCTATGCATGTAAAAATACTTATGTCCCGTTGCTCCATATCTCATACTTAAAACCATTCTAACCATTAAACATTGGTACTCCATTCTCATAATAATCCATGATCTCCTTCCAGTGGTTAAACTGTTTCCTGAAGGAACCTCGTTCTGATACCAATTGTTGGATTACTGAGAGGGGGGGGGGGGGGGGNAGGGGGGGGGGGGGTGTGTGAATAAGTAATAGAGAAATATAATCCCTTTTCACCATAAAATGAAAGTGTTATATCAATGAAACATTATCATCCAATAGTTGCAGAGTAAATGAACAATGAACAAATGATAAATCACATACATACACAATACACCAATGTTTTATGTGGAAACCCAAAGCGGGAGAAAACCACATAATTCTTTTTCTTATATGTATTTAAGAATTGCATTCATTGGAAGCACCAACTTCCTTTGTTTTCCAACTTCAATTGGAAGGAGGTTCCAACCCCCTAGTTTCTCAGGCTACAACTTGAGGGAAGCTCCAACTCCCTAATTCTCTGGCTATAACCAGAAGGAGGCTACAACCCCCTATGTTCTCCGGCTACAACCCCCTATGTTCTTTGACTACAACTGGAAGGTGGCTAAAATCACCTATCCTTTCTCTGTCCAACTGCCCTGGTATATAAGTAGAATGATGGAACCATTGTCACACTATCACTGTGAGATATACTATTGTAAAACTACACCAAACAACCTGTACCAATAACCTAAACCATACATTAGCCTATACCTCAACCTGCAATCAACCTGTACCATAAACAAGTGAATCAACCATGCACCAACCTATACCAAACAACTTGTAATCAAACTGTACCATAAACAAGTGCATCAACCATGCACCAACCTGTACCTCAACCTGTACCATGAATAAGTGCATCAACCATGCACCAAACTTGTATGGATAACTTGTCACAATAACCTGTCCAAACAAACTGTCTCATAAATCTTATCAACCAAATCATATCTACTCACCAAGATCAATCACCAAGACAACTCTCAAAGACATGCATCAACCAAACATAACACAATAACTCATAATTATCACCAAGATCAAAATTTTCTTCTAATAATATACCAATACAAGTATGCTACATTATCCATAAACCATGTGTCAACAATACTACTAACAAGTGCCTCCAATCATGTACCAATCATGTATCAACTACTCATCAACAATACATATCAACAGTAACCCATCAGTGGTTATATGAAATAAAAGGGAACCCATGATGAGATATTTAAGAGTTTCAATATCAAGCCTTCTTCCTTCATAATTTTCTAGGTAATTGGGTCAACGTTCATTTTGAAGATAAAAAATAGTATCCCTACACCAAGGGTGATTTGCAAGATCAATATTTTTATTTTAAATAAAAAATAAAGTAGATAAGGGTTCCTCTTTATTTTAAAAAATGCATCATGGTTTAGCATATTGAGCCATATGTAGTGCTAAACAATTTTTCTTTATTGTATTGGTAGTTGTGATCATTAAATCCTGTTCATGTATCTTAGCAAGCCAATGTGTCAATTTTCCAAACAAAAACGTTTGGGATAACAAAAATGTAACAATAGGCATAGGGACTTTAACTTTGGTATTCTTACTAAGAATGAAGTGTCAAAACATTTCAATAGCTTTTACGAGATAAAGTGCATGACTCACATTTAATGTATATTTAAAATCATCATCTGATAGATTTACTCATAAAAGTTATTGGATGTTTTATGTTTTCTTCATCTTTCTGAAGAAGAATTGCAGGAATAGCTTCTTCGATGGAATTTGTGTAAATGATAAGTTCTTTTGAGAAATCAGTTTTATCCAAGACAGGAGTGGAAATTATAGCATATTTATATCAACAAAATCCTTTTCGATATTTGGATTCCAAAAAAAGACTTGATATTTATTCAACATATTGTGGATAGGTTTAACCATATTAGCAAAATCAGGAATAAATCTCCTTACCAAATTGTTTTTTCCAATAAAAGATTGAATTTCCTTTTTTGAGGTAGGAGTGAGAAGGTTCTTGAGAGAAATTATTCTTTCTAGATCAACACTAATACCAGAATATGAAAGTGCATGGCGAAGTAATTTTCTAGATGTAACATCAAAAATAGACTTTGTTGGATTCAATGATATACCATATTTTTGGCAACGCAAGAATACATGTCTAATATGTTGAAAATGATCTTCTTTGATATTTGAATACACGATTAAATCATTAAGATAAATTTGAATAATTATTTTGATTATATCATTGAAATTTATTTGCATAGCTCTTTGAAAGGTAGAACCAGTGTTAATTAGTCAAAACAACATACATTCATATGCAAAGGTTCCCCAATGAGTAGTGAAAGTTGTTTTATATGTGTCATCTCTCTCAAAGTGTATTTGATTATAGCCTAAAATCCATCACAAAGTGACTGTCGGATAGTTGACTTAGGTTGATGGACAGTTGATATGGATTGTTGGTTGTCATTGATTTCAAACATTGGATAGTGATATTGTATATTAATGTCAACCCTTAGTGATTGATGTCAACCCTTGGAGAAAGTTCGGTAGCGAATTCCAGTAGCACAAAGGTTTGGGTAATGTACCCAAGTTTGTTTGATGTATAATGGTATGATTTTTAATATATTTGAAGGTAATACTATTCTATATGGGTAGTACATGTCATTCCATTTCTGGTGGTATGTGGAACATCACATAACTCCTCACGGTTAGAGAGTTATGGCCATGTGAAGTTGTAGAACCTAGGTTTGGGTAATGGACCCAAGTTTATTTGATGGATAATGGTATGATTTTTTATATATTTTCAGGTAACAATATTCTATATGGATAGTAAATGTCATTCAATTTCCGGTTGTATTTGGAACTTCACATAACTCCTCACGGTTAGAGAGTTATGGCCATGTGAAGTTGGAGAACCCTTATGAGTCATCTAGAAGCCCCAAAGGTCAAAGTAGTCAAAGTGGTTTAAGAGATTTTAGAAGGTAAATAATAAAATGAAGTGATGAGTATAATATAAGTCAAAGTGAATACAAAATAAATTATTTAAATAATAAAGTTAATGGAGAAATTACTAAGTGGACAAGTGATTAGAAGTGGGTTAGCCCTAAAATAAGGAAAGTGGTTTAAGATGGTTAGAAGGTAACTCCTTGAGGTAAAGTGAAGTGATGAGTGTACTATAATTCAAAGTGGATACAAAAAAAATTATTTAAATAATAAATTTAATGGATAGAATACTAATTGGACAAGTGGTTAGAAGTTAGTTAACCCTAAAATAAGGAAATTGGGTTAACATGGTTAAAAGGTAACCCATTGAGGAAGCTACATAAAGTATAAATAAGAGGCAAGGCTCTCTAATTTTAATCACACTTGAGAATATTGAATATCTACAGGTGACTGAGGTAACCAAAGGATATCTAAGCGGAATTTCAGAGGGAAAGTGAAGTAAAGAAGGCCGAAATTCAAGGGAGGATAAATTATTTTGATGATGTTTTCTAAGGTATGTTATTTGCAGGTCATCTCACCATTTTCAGAATAATTTAGACTGTGAAATTGGGAGGCCATTAAGGAAACATATCCAATTAGTTGTGGTACGGATTTCCGCTTGTGGTTCATTGTATTTTTGGAATTACACTCCATGGAAAATAGGGTTTATGGTTAGTCCTGAAACTAATCTAAAACAGGTGTTTCAGGTAAAAACGTCATAAGTTCTTCATAACATATCCAAATTCAGTAAGACCAAATGTTTTGGTTAAAGTACATTATTTATCATTCTATGTAAAATTTCCAGATCCATACAAGAAATATTCTGTTTGGGGCATGCTCTACAAGTTCACTCTCTAGAATAAGACAAAATTCAACAAGGTATGCCATTTTTGCTATAACTCCTTTTCTGAGAGGTTACAAGTAGTGACACCTGGAGGAATTGCATTAAACACACTGAAGAACATTGTGTACTATTTTCAGATATTTATTCATTACATGTACATAGTTATGATTATTTCAAGTTACGGTTGTCGACTAATCCAAAACTAGTCATGTGAGGCTAAAGTAAATTTTGAAGAAAATGTTAGTCTCTTGTTGTTAAAGTTAAGGAAGGTTTGCACGTATGTGATCATAAACACCATCTCTATTGCAGAGTTACAAATCATATTTGGATTATGAAATCGATGAGGGCTTTTGGTTGAGGTACATGTTGGGTACATGGTTGAGACAAGTAGTTGATGATTTGGCACATACATGAGGTGTATAGTTGATGATGTTGGTACATATGGATGATTCATGTACAACAACTTGAAATATGCTTGCAAAGCTCCATGGAATTGTTGAATCTAACATACACATTGGTGGGAAATTTGATCCTAAAACTACTACGCATAAAATCCTAAGGACTAGTTATTATTGGCCCTCCTTTTTCAAATACTTATACAAGTTTGTACAAGCTTGTAACAAGTGTCAAAAGACCGTTAGTAGAGAAAAGGTTTCTACTATGCATTTACATCCATTCATACCCGATTTTCCATTCTGTAAATGGGGATCAAACTTAGTCAAACCAATTAATCCTTCTTCTTCTGCAGGTCATGCGTTTATCCTAACTTCTACATATTATTTTACGAAGTGGAATGAAGCATTTTCTCTAAAACATGCCAAAGAAGAACAAGTGATATCCTTTCTTGAAACACATATGTTTTCTAGATTTGGTCTTCTCATTCAAATCATTTATGATAATGGAATAGCTTTCATGTCAGGAACATTGTCTCAATTCCTTAATAAATTTTGAGTGAAACATTTCACTTCTTCGACCTATTACCACCATGTAAATGGGAAGCTTAGTCAACAAATAAGAATCAGGATAAAATTTTGAAGACGATCATTGATGATAAACTCTGCCAGTGGCACACTTTATTGAAATATGCTTTATGGGAATATTGTACAAACACTAAGACTAGCATGGGGTATACCCCATTTTAGTTGCTATGTGGCCAAGAAGCCATTATTCTGGTTGAACTATAATTCACCTCTCTCATATTAGCCTTGCACGCTGAAGAGAAAAATTCTATAGATATCCCTCAGAGATTAAATGCTTTTTTGGATTTACAAGAATAGAGGAGTTATGATCTTAATAATTTAAAGAAAAAAAACAATCCGTTAATAATTTTGATAAAAAAACTAAATCAACTACATTTGCGGCTGGTGAAAAGGAGTTTTTATGGGGTTCTTCTCATTCAGATAAGGGGAAACACTCAAAGTTTAATAAATTATGGCTTAGCCCATACATAATCACCTTTATCATTGGAAATGACTCTTACTTTATCAAATACGAAGATGGTAGGTTATTCTCATATACTACCAATGGTTCACATCTAAAACACTATGTTGAACCAAATAAGAACTAATTGATAAACTATGAAGTGTTTTTTGTAGATATTTTAGTTTAGTTTTTGCTTCATGCTTGTCTTATTTTGTTTTATTTTTGGGTTTTCTTTTCATTTTTTTTGAAAGTATATTTCAAGGCATCTAGATCAGTCAAGTTACATTATTGTTCATTATTTTTGCAAAACTTTTGCTAATTTGACCCGAGTGTATGCATACCACAAACAACAATGATAAATACATTAGCCTTTCTTATGTTTGCAATGCCATTTTCTGAGTACTTTTCAAACTGGATAAGCTATCTAGATGAAAATTGATTGATATAGTTCTTTCCTATTTTATTCTTTCCATTTCTTCCCTTCCATGAGTGATTTTTTTTGGCATACATTAAATTCTGATCTGAAGTTTTTCTTGAAACACTAATCCTGAAGAAAGTACAATCAACAAATCAAAATACCAAATATTCTTAATAATGAAGTCAAATATTCTAAGTTCTAGTCTATTGAGATTAGACTACCCCGTGGAGTCACCATGTGTTGACTCATACTTCATCTATGTATTTCAAGAGTTCACAAAGAGTTGCGAAACTTATGATTTATTAAATTTTTTCATAAAATTAACTATAGTAGGTGGGGTCCCCTAGGAAAGAAAATTGAAATTATATGATTTTATATGGCATGCATCTTATTAGCATCATGGCATGGAATTACACTATGGTTTCAGATTGGGGATATCTCCTTTCATCAAAAAAGTTTGTCCCAAAGTTCATTTAAGTGCATTCATAACAACATACTTGAGTAATCATGTTTCTCATGGCACAAAACAACATTTGGTATGATGATGTGTTTCAAATTTGGTACACCTCACCTCTACGTGGAATTAAATATTGCATGGAAAACTCAAACATACATGGATCAACATACATAGGCATATATGGTGGCATGTTTCAACTCATTTTATGTTTCAAATTAGTATGGTATTAACGTTTGAAGAGTTGCATAAGATTGTATTTTATATTGAGCATATAGTGATGGTTATACTTTATTGGTTTGGCATTGAAATCATGGTCCAAATATGGCATATATGGTTAAAAGGTTGACATGTCCCATCCTTAATTTTATAAGTTTATCACTTAAATAAGACATGGTATTGGTTATAAATAAAAATTTTGCATTCACTAAGGTTGGTGATCTCCCATGTGTATTGTATCAAAGACACATCATACAATTGGTTGATTTTATATGGAAAGTGTTGATGTATTAACATCATACAAGTACTTCCACATATGCTCGGTGTCTAGCATGTGGAAGTCATTCTTGTAACCTCTCAAAAACTTAGGAGTTCACTTTATGTGTTAGTTATTAAAGTGAATGCACTTTTATATTAATGTGATATTAATAAAGAAATTCCTAAGTTTTTGGAATTAGTAACTTAAGTGAGTTGATTAAATCCTAGTCATTAGATCTAAAGTGAATGTGAGATTAAACCTCAACCATTGATCACTTTGGAAAATATCTATGGTTTTGGACTTAGGGTTAACTCATTGTAATAAAAGGAAGCCTAGGTGAGAGGATGGTCATTGAGAGAGATTGAGGAGATCTCATTGAGTGGGTGAAAAGAGATCATCCAAGTGAGAGTGGGAAGGGATGAGGAAAGGTGCTAAGGGGAAACAAGGGAGATAACAACCAGGTGGATAAGCTATTGCTGCATTGTATTCCTTTGATGGGCCATTATCCCTGGATGTGAACCAAGATTTATAATAATAAATCAAACTGCGATCTGGTTTTCCCTTCATATTTTTTCTAGGGGTGTTCACCCAAAATATTTTGCAATGTGTTGTGGTTTCATTTTATTCTTTCATTGAGTAACCTAGCTGTGAAGTTAATGAAAAAAGTGATTGTATTTTGCATTAAGTGTTAGGCGCTAGGTTTAGATACATTAATATGGTATCAAAGCTCAGATTGTGAAAGGAAAAAACAGGTGCACAAGATCAAGATTTGCAGCACATGAAATTTTTTTATTTTGGTCTTTTAGTTGTAGGGGTAAGAGAATAATGTTTTTTGTACAACTATACAACCTCCATCGTACGAATTGTACATTGTTGGAATTACTTCACACACACAAATTATTTTTTTCCTAATGTTTTTACTTATTTATTAGTCATAATTAGTCATTATCCAGTCTCCTATATTTTAGGGGAGAATATTCCACTTGGAGAATATTCTCTTTCAATTGACACTTCAGTTTGACTAGTTGAGTTGAGTTCAGATGCTGCATTAGTTTTGTCACCATGCAACATTGAGATCATCACCATGATAATTCAACCTTGCCTTGGTATCATCACCAGAATGGCACCTTGATTCCCTGAGTTAAATCCTCACTACTCTCTGTTCAATCAATTAACTAAAGACTATTTGACTAGTTAACTGAACGAGGTGGCAATTCACTCCTATAACTACCTGAGAGACTAGACTAGGTGGCAGTTCAATCCCATAATTTATGGTGTGTGTTCATACCACTCTAGACCAACACCATGGAGCATTGTCTCTCCTCTAGTGCACACTCCTTAATCTATACAGAGTATATCATGTGTAAATTATTCATTATTCATAACGGTTAATTAGAATTATTTCATTCTTTCTATCCTTCTTCTTCTTTCTCCAATTCTCTCTGAAAATGTGTTTATTTTTTTTTAGCTAGATCTATTCTGTGTAGGTTCAACACATTTACATGGTATCATATCCGACAGAATTCTAAGAAAAAGCTACACCAAAACCTTTTGCAGGTACAAAATATTGAAGACAGCGGAAAGATGGATTTCCAAAAAGAATTCATTCTTACACCTTACAACTATTTTGCATGGAAGGAGAAAATAACCATACATGTACGAAACAAAGGGTTGTACAGGTTAACCTTGAATACAAATATATAACCAACATCAACCATAGAAAAATACAAGTACTTAAATCGCATGGATGAGGCACTCCAAACAATTTGCAGTCTTATTTCTCCCGATCTCTTTCTCACATATCATCCTGTAAGACTCCTAATGAAGCCTAGAAAACCTTGGAAGGGATATTTGGAAAACATGATGAGATGATGGGACACATGCTAGAGGTGGAGATTCTCACATTGGATCCAAAGTCTTTGACAATATCCAAGATTTCTTTACAAAATTTAAGGATTTACTGTCGCAACTCAAAGCTTGCGGGGTTGATAAATAGATGGAGGAGAAACAAATGGTTCTCACCATTCTCTCCAAGATTGGTCCTGAATTCTCTGTATTTGTATCCACATTCCATACTATCATATTCTCCTCCGGAGCCACCTGGAAGATGCCTTCTCTTGAGGACTCGAATCCTTGACACGAGCAAACCAATATCATCAACATGGGCGCAATCAAAGGCCCAAGGGTGCATGCAGTCACTGTGCATGATGGAAGCCAATAATATCAAAAATATAAAGATAAAGATAAATAGAAAGCTCATGCACATATGAAGAAGGAAGGGTACACAAAAGCCTTCATCGATGCCTCTAGATCCAAAGGGGAAAAGGGAAGAAAAGGAAAGAAATGCATGTACTGTCACAAAGGATTCCATTCAAAATCCATATGCATGAAAAAACAAATAGATATGATTTCTCAATTACTTCAGAAAAACAACCTTGGAGATCGCATCCACGAGGGTGCCAAGAAGAAGAAGCCAAAAGATTTAAATTCCAAGAAAGGAAATTCTAACCGTGCCTTTATTGCCATCAACTCCTCTCTCGATGCTTGGATCATTGATTTAGGAGCATCACATCACATGGCTACCTCAAAAGCAGTATATTATTCTTTGGATGCATGCAAAGGTCCTTCTATTCTGATGGGGGACAACTCTTCTGTTGAAGTCATCAGCAAACGAAGGATTGAACTCACTAACGGAAGCTTCGAGAATGTGTTGCATGTTCCCAAGATTTTTGTCAACCTTCTCTTCATGTATTAGATGACGAATTCCGACATCATAAATAAGGTCGTATTCAAACCAACTTTCGTGGACATCTACTACATGTAAACCAACTCTAGGGTTTCTACCGGTGAAGTAAATCATCAGTCTAGATTGTATACTTTTTCTGAATTCATTGAACCTGATTCTGCTTTACTTCTTACTCATGCTGATGAAAGTAGTAGGATATGGCACAAAATATTTGGACATTTGAATTTCGGATACATGCAACAAATTAGCAAGAAAATATTAGTTGATGGTCTACCAGACATCCATTTCTCCAAGGGAGTGTGTGAGGGATGTGTTCTCGGGAAACACCCTCGAAAGAAATTCAACAAGAGAAAGTCTCAGAGAGCCTTCGAGCCTTTAGATCTGATCCATAGTGACCTCATGGGTCCTTTTCCGCATCCATCGATCAAAAAAGAGAGGTTTGTTCTCATTTTTGTTGATGATTTCTCACGTTTTACATGGATCTACTTTCTCAAGAAAAAATATGAGGTCTTTCAACACCTCAAAGACTTCAAAGCCCTGGTTGAGACACAGTTCGAAAAGAACATCAAGGTCCTGCGAACTGATAATGGATAATAGTATGTAAATCATGAGATCCATGATATTTTCCATGAGGTAGGGATCCAGTTGCAGGACACAGTTCCCTATACTCTGTAGAAAAATGGAGTTGCCGAGCAGAAAAACAGATCTCTAAAGGAGATGGCATCTTGCATGTTGCATGGAAAGTCTCTACCACAAATACTATGGGTCGAAGCACTTAATTGTGAAACATACATCCAAAACATATCTCCCCATATATATGTCAAGGATAAGACCCCCTATGAGTCTTGTAGCGGCCTCAAACTGGAAGTGACCCACTTTCGCATTTTCAATTCACATGCATGGGCTCAGATTCCCTCTAAAAAGAGGAAGGCACTTGATCCACAGAGAATTGAGTGTATTTTTGTTGGATACCCCAACGGTGTGAAGGGATATAGGCTTATTGATATTTCCTCAGACCGTCTCATCATAGAGCATAGTGTCCAATTCGAGGAAGGTGTCTCGCATGTACCTCAACAGCTGCCTATAAACACCTTTATTATTCTGCCTGTCTGAGATGATGATCATGCACATGCCAACTCTTCTTCAGATGAGAGTTCTGATTCAGAGGACTCAAATGATTCAAATTCAGACTCACTACAGTCAGATGCAGAGTCAGAGCATCCAGATGAAGTTGCAGATCCAAATAAGAGGCCCAAGTGGGCATAGACTACTCTTCAGGCTATAGGGGATCTCATTGGTGATCCAACCAATACTAGGAGGAATCGATTTGATTTCAAGGAGACTCCTATTGCACTCACTTCCACTGAACCATTGCCTTCTAAGCATATTTTATTGGTTCATTCTTTAGATCCACAGTCTTATGGCGAGGCTGCTAGTAATCCCTTTTGGGAATCTTCCATGTAGGAGGAGTACAACTCCCTCCTCGAGAACCAGATTTGGGATCTAGTTCCCCTTCCTTTTGGGAGGAAACTTGTCATATGTAGATGGGTCTACAAGACCAAGAGCGCAGCAGATTGACAAATCAGTAGATACAAAGCTAGTCTTGTCACCAAAGGATTTTAGCAGGTTCATGGTATTGACTATGATGAGACCTTCGCTGCAGTAGAGAAGATGGATTCCATATGATCGGCACTTGCTATTGCGGAAACCAAGGGATGGGAAGTCCATCATATGGACGTGAAGAATTCATTTCTTCATGGTGATCTCTTTGAGGAGATCTATATGGAGCAGCCCTGAGGATTTATGCAAGAATCATCTTTGGTCTGTTTAAGAAGTCTCTTTATGGCCTCAAGAAGGCTCCAAGGGCATGGTATGCCAATATGGTGTCCTACCTGCTATCACATAAATTTGTACGTTGTAAATAAGACCCGAATGTCTACATGCTCAGGATAATTGATTCAATTCTACTTTTGGTTCTATACGTTGATGAATTGTTGATTACCGGTTGCTCGATTTCAGCGATTGCTGCAGTCAAGAGGATTCTACACAACCGGTTTTTGATGACGAACATGGGTCTGCTACACTTCTTTCTTGGACTCAAGATCAATCAGGATGCATCGGGAATCAAAATGTCTTAGGCCAAGTATGCACAAGATCTCCTTAAGAGATTTCACATGACAGACTGCAAGTCTTCTTCTACTCCTTTCCTATCAGGATTCAAAATTGAGTATGGCGGGGAGACTCCACTGGTTGACAACACACTGTACAAACAACTAGTGGGGAGCTTGTTGTATCTCACACACTATAGACCAAACCTCTCATATGTAGTTGGTGCAGTTTCCAGGTTCATGCAGGAGCTGCATGAGCTACATTGGAAAGCTACAAAGTGCATCCTTCGATACGTACATGGAACCATCACCTTTGGGATTCATTATGCAACAGACTCTACATTAGATCTCATTGGGTTTACTAATTCTGAATGGGTTGGCGATAACGTTGATCGCAAGTCCACATATGGTTACTCACTTAGTCTTGGTTCTGGGCCTATCTGTTGGTCAAGCAAGAAGAAATCTTCCATTGCTCTATCTCTAGCCGAGGTAGAGTACAGAGGGGTAGTTAACATAACCATTCAGGCTATGTTTCTACAACATTTTCTCACTAAGTCGAGCATTCAGTTTCATCATCCGATCGTCATCTGGTGTGAAAACTAGAGCACTCTGAAGTTATGTAGAGATCCAGTTCAGAGGCAGCAGACGAAGCACATCGATATCCACATGAACTACATCCGAGACTTAGTACATGAGGGGATCATTGAATTATAGTTCTATCCTTCAGCAAAACAAAAGGCAAACATCTTCACCAAGACCTTCATTCTCTCTGAAGTCGTCTTGGAGTGAAGGACACAATTTCCTAGCAACTGTAGTTCTTCTTTTTACATACATTGTACCTTGAGGGGGGGGGGGATTTCTCATGAGGTTTTCCCTCTTTCCTCACTTTATTTCAGTGTATATTTTGTATTTGGGTACCTAACATGGCCTCGTTGTTGGGACCCATTCTTTATTTTCACCATAGTGATGTTTAGGGGGGGTGTTGGAGTTACTTCACAGACACCAAGGATTTATTTTTCCTAAGTTTTTTCCTTGTTTATTAGTCATAAGTAGTCATTATCTAGTCTCCTATATTTTAGGGGAGAATATTCCACCTGGAGAATATTCTCTTTCAGTTGACACTTTAGTTTGACTAGTTGAGTTGAGTTTAGATGCTGCATTGGTTTTGTCACCATGCAACATTGGGATCATCACCATGATAATTCAACCTTGCCTTGGTATCATAACCAGAATGGCACATTATCCTTGATTCCCTGAGTTAACTCCTCACTACTCTCTGTTCAGTCAGTTAACTGAAGACTAGTTGACTAGTTAACTCAACTAGGTGGCAGTTCACTCCCGTAACTGCCTGAGAGACTAGACAAGGTGGCAATTGTAACATTCCACTTTGGCACACTGAGAACACTTATTATTTGAGGACACTTGCTTGCAAGTGATCTGGAATTTTTGAGCTATTGGTATTGTTATGCTTCCAGACTAGAGGATGGACTGATTTCTTGTAGGAGTTGGGAATTCTCAGCAGACTTGAGTGGTAGCTCAGCCTTGGAGGCGAGCTGAGAAGCTAGGCTATCGTCTAGGTTGTGTGTGGCCCCTTTGTGGCTCGGGGGGCTAAGGGGGAAGGAGAGTACCCCTAGCATTTGGTTGGGAGGTACCGGTGAGTTCTTTGCGGTCAACAAGCAGGAGCAGGAGCGGCAGGAGCACAGGAATTGTTGCGGCTAGCAAATAAGGCAAAGGTATGTTCCTGAACCGAGTAGAGTAGAATTCATAGTAAATTACTGCAGCGATTATGGTTGTATTGTTGTGGAATGTTTTTTCCTCGTCCTTCATACTCTGTAAGAAAAAGGGGGGTTTTCAGAAGATCTTTGTTATGGGTTATGGGTTCAGGTAAATTTGTTGTGGGTTTATGCTATTTCGTTTCTATGCTGTGGGCGGCCTTTGTTTTCTTCTATCAATGGGTTTATGATTTGTTACGGTGGGCATTTGTTTTGGGCGTTTATATATATATATATATAATGGCATTTTCGGTTCAGTGGGTTTCCTCATTTTACCTGGGTGTTTTTACATACCCGTGGTGGCTCCTTCGGTGGGTTTTCTTTTTACCTGGTCATTATTTTTTTTTTACAAATACTTTGGCGTGCGTCTTCAGTGGGTTCTCCTTCCCATTGGGCGTTTTTCACCTACACAGTAGGGCGTTGTATTTTACAGTGGGTTCCTCCTTCATATTGTCAAACCATGTCTTCACTGCACTATTCGAATTGGATGTTAGTATTAAAAGAGTCAATAAATGTAATGAAAGGCTAGCCTATTCCCGAGGCGAGATAGAATGCAATGTATCTCACGGCGTGTTGGTTAAATATGATGTAGTACTGATATTCTTAGAATACTCGAGAAGTTAGGTTTTAAATTTTTTTTTAGATCACTACTAGAATTTCCCACGTATTCTAGTAATACCCTCATTATCCCGGGCGAATTAACCAATAGAAAAACTCTCTCAAAAAAGTATGGGGATATATCCTGAAGAAATCACTGGGTCTCAGTACTCGTTTAGCGTGTTGCAGGCAAGGGAATTTTTTTTATTTTTGTTAATGGCAGTTAAATTCGGTGGGTTCCATTTTATTTATGGGAGGGGGCCACTTCTACCGAGGGTTTCTTTTTCTTAATCTTTTGGGCGTTTCCTGGGTCTGTGTGTTGCCTCGGCCTACTGGTTAATGGCATTTTATGACCGTGTTGAGTGCGTTGGGCATATCTGTTGAAGACGTGCTGGGTAAACTGCCAGGGAGTCGGTGCAACTAAACTGCCAGAGTGAATTGATTCTGTCAGTTAGAGGAAATCCGGTCGGTATAGAGTTAATACTGCTGGCTAGCTCAATGTTGTTTATTCGAGGCGTGTGTAGCCTATCCTTCAACTCCACCTGAAAATACTTAAGCTCAGAATGTCAGTTGTGAAGATTGTGTTCCCTTTACAGTGCTGTCACATTAAATTAATTTAGCTGGGATAAATGTGCCTATCCGTAATCATCACCGCGTGGTTAGTTAAAACAACTGGGGCGTATGGTTAATGTATTGCCTTGTACGCTGATCTTTTACTTGACAAGAGATTACATTCTAATTCATTTTCCATGCACTCCCATATACAATGTAATCAGTTCATAACCGCCAGGTACTTACCAGGATAATGTGAATACTCTAATCCGTTTTGCCCTACGTTGCAGTGGTATGATAGTCCGTCTGTGTGTTAATGGTGTCTGTGTGTTAATGGTAATTGCCTTGAGAAAAGAGATTGGACTATAGCTTGCCGTTAGGAGAGCCAATGACAGCGCCCAGTATTAAAATCAGAGTAGGTGAAGTTACCCTATTGTATGGACAACGCAGCTGAAGATGAAACGTTAATACTCAAAAATAAATCTTTGATGTGATGGTTGGTAACCGCCAAATGAAGTTTAGGGTTTCTCATTGCAATAAAACTGCATTATAAATGGATATGCCAAGTCATTTATTGCACAGGTATATTTAAATTCTATTATGTAATTAGTCGACAAATTTGGTTGACATCGTTTAGGGTAGGGATATCATCTTATGTGGGAATTATATAGTGGATCTACAAGAGCATTTATTGCAAGTGTATTTTTGTTTGATTCTGCACCAATTCCACACAGTTAATCTCCCCATAGTTTCTCCATGCTCTTGACTTAATATTTGTTTAACTTGCAATGATTATACTTGTTATTGGCACTGTTAATATTAGATATTAGTTTTAACACTTGTCATATGCGTAAATGTTAATATTGTCTAAATTGAATGCAAATGATAATACTTGTTGAAATATTAATGTTAACATTGTTAAGTTACAATATTAATAATATTAATATTGGCTAAACTGCGATGGTAACACTCGTTAAATTGCAATGACAATATTTGTTTTAATTGCAATATTAATATAATTACTGAAATGTTAATTCTAGTGGAATCGCAATGTTAAGTAATTGTTTACTTATTGTTTAATTGCAATATTAATATTATTAATGGAAATGTTAATACTAGTTGAATTGCAATGTTAAGTAGTTGTTTAATTACAACTGTTCATATTATTAATGGAAATGTTAATGCTGGTGGAATTGCGATGTTAAGTAATGGTTTAATTGCAATATTAATATTATTTACTGGAATGTTAATTCTAGTGGAACCACAATGTTAAGTAGTTGTTTACTTATTGTTTAATTGCAATATTAATATTATTTAATGGAAATGTTAATACTAGTTGAATTGCAATGTTAAGTAGTTGTTTAATTGCCCTGTTCATATTATTAATTGAAATGTTAATGTGGGTTGAATTGCAAGGTTGAGTAATTGTTCAAATTGCAATGTTAATGAGGATGCTTAAGTTGCGAGGTTAATATTTGTTAAATGAATGTTCGTGATGATGTTTAGATTGCAATGTTATTATTGGATTAATCGAAATGTTAATGATGATGTTGGATTGCAATGCTAATATTGTTTAAATGGAAATGCCAATGATGAGGTTTAAATTGCAATGCTATTATCTTGTAAGGTTATTCCAATGTATGGTATTAAATAGGAAGGAAAGGCAAGATAACAGGGAGAATGTAGATGTTCGAGGGTTTACCAATATGGTATGATATCATTGCTCGCTTATGGCGATTAACAGAAAAATGCAACGCATTTGTGCTTATTGGTTGTCCCTGAACTCGTGCCTAATGAATTATAACTAATAATGGGGGTTGAGATTATTGGCTTTTACCTTATGATCAAGTCTTCGTCGGTTAATGATAATTAATGGAGCAATTGGTATTGATGATGTCTTCGGGTCTCAATAGTGGTTGGTCGATTTGAGTCCTCCTGACTTGCGTCTCCCGTAGAGGTCATGATGGTCCCTGATTTTGTAGTGCTTGATGGTATTGTATTGCGTAGTATGTTCGTGTCGGGCGGGGTATCGACACCTCTTGTAGTTTAGTATTTATGTCTGTGTGTAAATCTGGTGGAAGGGATCCAGTGCCATATCAAGAGTCTCGGGCTATTTAAAGGAACAGTTCCAGTCTTGCGACACACTCTGAGACGTATCAGTAGTCTTGGGCTATTTAAAGGCACAGTTCCACTACTGCGACTCTACTGTTGGATTCTTTCATTCTGTGATAGTACTGTACCTAACCCCTGGTGTCTTTTTCTGCTTACAGCTGCTAGTTGCACGCCTTATGTCCAGGGGCGTTTATTTCTTGTTGTCACTGTGATATGTCGGGTTGTTCATTGCTTGCAACTCTTGTTGTGCGTTTTGTCTTCTTGTTGCGCTCATCGTGGTTGCATCGTCGGGTGGCGACGTAGAGTCAAGTGAGTCTATTTTCCCCACCTACACACACATGCCCACTTTAAAAATAATAATAATAATAAAAAAAAAATCTGGCACTAGTTACTAGAGTTGGGTCATCGTAACAAGCAGGTTGTTACATATGGTATCAAAGCTGGTTCGACCCATGACTTGGGGTTCGCTACGAATTTCGTTGACATAAGTTGGTTATATTATATTGTTGCTGATCGAGTGGATTGTGTGCATGCAGGTAATCATGGTTAGAGGACGCCATGGAGGCAGACGACGGGGTGCTAGGGGAGGAGGCGAGACGCCTCCAGCAACATCCACGCTTGAGGGGTCTAACCCCCAGGGAGGCGAGCAGGTGCTTGGACATGAACCTATAGCAGTTGGTGATGTTATTGGGATGATGAGATCCTTTCAGCGCATGTCCGAGGCTCTGATCAGCCGTTTGGACAGAGACGAGGCCAAGGCGCCGGCACCCCCTGAGTTTCTTCCACGTGCACCGGTCGTTACAGGTAGCATTCGCCGTGAACTCGAGAAGGTAAAATTTCCCGAGTTATTTGGTGCCCCGGACGGCACCGCCGCCGAGGCATGGTTGGAGAATATGGCGATGTGATTCGCACTTCATGATTATACCTCCAACATGAAGGTCCGCATGGTGATATTTCAACTGAAGGGGAGCGCTCTTCTATGGTGGAAGACGCTCTTGCCGCAGCTGAACATGACCGTGGAAGATGTGTCATGGGAACTGTTCGAGGAACGGTTCCGAGAGAGGTACCTTTCTGAGGAATTCATTGAGCGTCATCTCAACGAGTTCAACGCGCTATGACAGGGAGGTTGTACGGTGCCCGAGTATGAGGCACAATTTATGGAGCTGCTCCGGTATGCTCCGCACCTTAACACAGAGAAGCTCAAAGTCAACATGTTCGTGTTTGGCCTTAACGACAGTCTGCGTGCAAAGGTTAGGATCTTGATGCCTCAAACCTTGCACGACGCTATCCAAAAGGCCCTCATAGCAGAGGAGGAGCTACTAAGTGGGGGTCAGACCAGGACTACAACGAGACCCACAGGCCAGAGTTCATCTGGTGTGCCGTGGCATCAGGCACCGGTGAGACATACGCCAGGACATCGTGGCTTCCAGAGGGGATCCACGTTCACTACACCTCGACGACCACCGCCTCAGCAGCGGACACCTTATCGAGGAACACCGCACCAGCAGCAGCATTGCCCGTAGCAGCAACAATTTAGGCCTATTCAGCAGAACATACCAGGGTCCCAGGCCGGTGGACAGTCGTCTTATACTTCAGGTACCAGGACTACTGGGCCGAAGAAGGGGTGTTGGATGTGTGGGGAGCCACACTACCAACACTGTGGGAGATATGTGAAAGGCCCATTGGATTCATGCAGCGGTGAATAACCGCCAGGCAGAGCACGAGTCGACTGTGCTTGAGACGACAGGTACGGTCGCTGACCAGACCCTTAGCATTTTGATAGACCCAGGAGCTACTTAGAGTTTCATTTCTGGTGCAGCACTAAAAAGGATTAAGGTAAAGGCAGTTGAACAGGATGAGTTTAGCTTCATGGGGATGGATTCTGGAGCCAAACAGAAGGTGGGAGGAAGGGTTACGGGCTGTGCCCTTAACCTGGGAGAGTTGGTCACAAGAGTCAACTTGTACGTCACGATATTAGGATCTTATGACGTCGTGATCGGTATGGTTTGGTTGGAAATGCATGAGGTGATTCTCAACTGTAAGACGAAACGGTTGAGCTTGGTGGATGACGAAGGAAAGAGATGTGTGATTGTAGGAAGGAACTAGGGAGTTTTCCTGCGGTTCATCTCTTCCTTACAGTTACGGAAGAGTATGCGCAAGGGGTGCAAACTATATGCAATCCTCGCACTAAATGAGAAAGGAGTAGCGAAAGGCCTAGAACACCTTCCGGTGGTGAAGGAGTTTGCGGACGTATTTCCAGAGGAGTTGCCTGGGATGCTGTCGGAGAGGGAACTGGAGTTTACCATAGACCTGAAACTAGGAACTGAACCGATAGCAAGAATTCCTTATCGGATGTCGACCCCAGAGTTGCAAGAGTTGAAAATGCAACTGAAGGAGTTGTTGGACCTGGGACTGATACGTCCTAGTGTGTCACCGTGGGGTGCACTAGTTATTTTCATATGAAATAAGGATGGATCATGGAGGCTTTGCATTGACTACCGTCAACTGAACAAGGCTACGATCAAGAATCAATATCCCTTACCAAGAATTGATGATCTATTCGATCAAATGAAGGGTGCGATGGTGTTCTCCAAGATCGATTTGTGATCCGGATATCACCAATTACGGATCAAGGAGGATGACATCCCTAAGACCACCTTTAAAATGATATTTGGACATTACGAATTTATTGTTTTTCCATTTGGACTGACGAACGCCCCAGGGGTATTCATGAGTTTGATGAACAGGGTGTTCCGCGAGTACTTGGACAAGTTCGTCCAAGTATTCATTGACGATATTTTGATCTACTCTCGGATGATGGAGGAGCATGATGAGAACTTGCGCTTGGTACTACAATGTTTGCGAGAACACAAATTGTATGGGAAGTTGTCCAAATGCTCTTTTTACCAATCGAGAATTCACTAATTAGGGCATGTAATCTCCGACGAGGGTATCGCCATGGATCCAGCCAAGGTTGAGGCTATTATGGAATGGCCTGCACCGACGAATGTCACAGAAGTGTGTAGTTTTATGGGATTAGCGGGATACTATCGACGGTTTGTCGAGGGTTTTTTGAAGATAGCAAATCTGATCACGGAATTGCAGAAGAAAAACAAGAAGTTTGTTTGGACCGAGAAATGCACAGAAGCATTTCAGAGGCTTAAGGAGTTGTTGAAAACCACGCCGATACTAAAGGTCCCTGACATGGACGCAGACTTCTTGGTATGCACTAACTCATCCAAGGAAGGTTTAAGCGGAGTCTTGATGCAGGATGGACGAGTGATTTCTTACATTTCGAGGAAGTTGAGAAGGCATGAGGAGAACTACGCGACGCACGATTTGGAGTTATTAGCCATCATTTATGCCTTGAAGGTTTGGAGACACTACCTTATTGGACAAAAATTTGAATTAAAGACTGATCATTGTGGACTACAACACATTTTTACGCAAAGCGACCTGAACGCGCGACAACGGCGTTGGTCGGAATTGCTTAGCGAATACGATTTCGAGATTACTTACATAAAGGGAATAGTGAACCGAGTGGCAGATGCCTTGAGTCAGAGGCCACGCATCTTTTTGGTGTTACCTCTTCAAACAAATCTACGTGAGAAGATTCTCACCTTACAGCGTGATGATGACTGGTACATCGAAGTCAAGGAATTTATCGGACAAAACACGATGATGATACCACGATATGAGGGATATTCATTGGATAATGATGGGTTATTGAGGTTTAGAGGTTGGATTTATGTACTGCCTAACGACGAGTTGAGGATGTTGATACTGAGCGAGGCTCATAGAGTGGTTTACATGGCTCACCCAGGAGTCATGAAGATGAGGGCAGACCTTAAGCCCTATTTCTTCTGGAAGGGAATGAAGGCCGACATAGTCAACTTTGTAGCTAGATGTCTCGAGTGTCAGCAGGTAAAGGCTGAAAATAGACACCCGAAATGATTACTTCAACCTCATGCCATTCCAGAATCGAAATGGGAAGTTATTTTGATGGATTTTATTTTTGGATTTCCATTGACGGCAAGGAGACACAACTCGATTTTTGTAGTAGTAGACACTCTGACGAAGAGTGCTCACTTTATTCCGGTGCATATGACATATCAGGCACCTGACATAGCGAGAGTTTTCATCAGTGAGATTGTGAGGTTGCATGGCATGCCTAAAAAGATTATATCTGATCGAGGATCGGTGTTTACTGGACAATTTTGGAAGAGTTTCTAAGAGGTCTTGGGAACCAACTTAACTTTAGTACTGCATATCACCCAGAGACGGATGGACAGACAGAACGTACGAACCAAACCTTGGAAGACATGTTGCGCATGTACGTGATGGACCAACAAAAGCATTGGGAGGAATTCCTGCCTCTAGTAGAGTTTGCTTACAACAACAGTTATCAAAGCACCATAAAGATGGCGCCTTTTGAGTTTCTTTATGGGTGACCATGTCGGATGCCCTTGAGTTGGGATCGTCTTGAGGATAGGGTCCTGGTGGGACCAGAAGCGATCCAAGAAATGGAAGAGAAGATGCAATCCATAAGACAAAGGATTAAAGAAGTGCAAGATCGACAGAAGAGTTATGCCAACGCGCACCGAGTCGACCGTAGCTACGAGGTCGACGATCGAGTCTTCTTGCAGGTTAAACTACATAAGAGTTCGATCAAGTTTGGAAAGGGAGCTAAACTCTCTCCTAGGTTCATGGGACCTTTCGAGATTGTGGAGAGAAAGGGGCCCATGGCCTATAGACTAGCCTTACTTGATTCTTCGAGGCATATGCATGATGTTTTTCATGTATTTTTTTTGAGACATTATATTAGTAATCCTACACATGTGATTGACCTGAGTTCCTTGCAGGTATCAGACGAGGGAGCGCTCATGGCTGAGCTGGTCTGCATCTTAGATCATCACGTTCGACAGTTACGACGTCGAATGGTGGATCAGGTCAAGGTCCAGTGGGACAGTTATAGTCCACACTCGGCGACCTGGGAGGACGCAGATGACATGCATCAGTAGTTTCCATTTTTGTTTGATAGATAGACTTATGATATTGTGATACTTTATTTTTGCATTTATACTGAGAAACTTCGGGATGAAGTTTAGACCAAGAGGGGGTGTATGTAACATTCCTCTTTGGTGCACTGAGAACACTTATTATTTGAGGACACTTGCTCACAAGTGATCTGGACGTTTTGAGCTATTGGTATTGTTATGCTGCCAGACTAGAGGCTGGACTGATTTCTTGTAGGAGTTGGGGATTCTTAGCAGACTTGAGTGGTATCTCAGCCTTGGAGGTGAGCTGAGAAGCTAGGCTATCATCTGGGTTGTGTTTGGCCCCTTTGTGGCTCGGGGGGCTAAGGGGGAAGGAGAGTACCCCTAGCGTTTGGCTGGGAGGTATCGGTGAGTTCTTTGCGGTTAGCAAGCAGGAGCAGGAGCGACATGAGCACAGGAATCATTGCGGCTAGCAAATAAGGCAAAGGTATGTTCCTGAATCAAGTAGAGTAGAATGCATAGTGAATTACTGCAGTGATTATGGTTGTATTGTTGTGGAATGTTGTTTCCTCGTCCTTCATACTCTGTAAGAAAAAGGGGGGTTTTCAGAAGATCTTTGTTATGGGTTATGGGTTCAGGTAAATTTGTTGTGGGTTTATGCTATTTCGTTTATATGCCGTGGGCGGCCTTTGTTTTCTTCTATCAGTGGGTTTACGATTTGTTACGGTGGGCATTTGTTTTGGGTTTATATATATATATATATATATATATATATATATATATATATATATATAATGGCATTTTCGGTTCAGTGGGTTTCCTCATTTTACCTGGGCGTTTTTACATACCCGTGGTGGCTCCTTCGGTGGGTTTTATTTTTACCTGGTCGTTATTTTTTTTTTTACAAATACTTTGGCATGCGTCTTCAGTGGGTTCTCCTTCCCATTGGGCATTTTTCACCTGCACAGTAGGGCGTTGTATTTTACAGCGGGTTCCTCCTTCATATTGTCAAACCATGTCTTCACTGCACTATTCGAATTGGATGTTAGTATTAAAAGAGTCAATAAATGTAATGAAAGGCTGGCCTATTCCTGAGGTGAGATAGAATGCAACATATCTCACGGCGTGTTGGTTAAATTTGATGTAGTACCGATATTCTTAGAATACTTGAGAAGTTAGGTTTTAAATTTTTTTTTAGATCACTACTAGAATTTCCCACGTATTCTAGTAATACCCTCATTATCCCGGGTGAATTAACCAATAGAAAAACTCTCTTAGGAAAGTATGGGGATATATCCTGAAGAAATCACTGGGTCTCGGTACTCGTCTAGCGTGTTGCAGGCAAGGGCATTTTTTTTATTTTTGTTAATGGCAGTTAAATTCGGTGGGTTCCCTTTTATTTATGGGGCGTTTACACACAGGGGGCCACTTCTACCGAGGGTTTCTTTTTCTTAATCTTTTGGGCGTTTCCTGGGTCTGTGTGTTGCCTCGGCCTGCTGGATAATGGCATTTTATGACCGTGTTGAGTGCGTTGGGCATATCTGTTGAAGACGTGCTGGGTAAACTGCCAGGGAGTCGGTGCAACTAAACTGCCAGAGTGAATTCATTCTGTCAGTTAGAGGAAATCCGGTCGGTATAGAGTTAATACTGCTGGCTAGCTCAGTGTTGTTTATTCGAGGCGTGTCTAGCCTGTCCTTCAGCTCCACTTGAAAATCCTTAAGCTCAGAATGTCAGTTGTGAAGATTGTGTTCCATTTACAACGCTGTCACATTAAATTAATTTAGTTGGGATAAATGTGCCTGTCCATAATCATCACCGCGTGGTTAGTTAAAACAGCTGGGGCGTATGGTTAATATATTGCCTTGTACGCCGATCTTTTACTTGACAAGAGATTACATTCTAATTCATTTGCCATGCACTCCCATATACGATGTAATTAGTTCATAACCGCCAGGTACTTACCAGGATAATGTGAATACTCTAATCCGTTTTTCCCTACGTTGCAGTGGTATGATAGTCCGTCTGTGTGTTAATGGTGTCTGTGTGTTAATGGTAATTGCCTTGAGAAAAGAGATTGGACTATAGCTTGCCGTTAGGAGAGCCAATGACAGCACCTAGTATTAAAATCAGAGTAGGTGAAGTTACCCTATTGTATGGACAATGCAACTGAAGATGAAACATTAATACTCAAAAATAAATCCTTGACGTGATGGTTGGTAACCGCCAAATGAAGTTTAGGGTTTCTCATTGCAATAAAACTGCATTATAAATGGATATGCCAAGTCATTTATTGAACATGTATATTTAAATTCTATTATGTAATTAGTCAGCAAATTTGGTTGACATCGTTTAGGGTAGGGATATCATCTTATGTGGGAATTAGATAGTGGATCTGCAAGAGCATTTATTGCAAGTGTATTTTTGTTTGATTATGCACCAATTCCACACAGTTAATCTCCCCATATTTTCTCCGTGCTCTTGACTTAATATTTGTTTAACTTGCAATGATTATACTTGTTATTGGCACTGTTAATATTAGATATTAGGTTTAACACTTGTCATATGCGTAAATGTTAATATTGTCTAAATTGAATGCAAATGATAATACTTGTTGAAATATTAATGTTAACATTGTTAAGTTACAATATTAATAATATTAATATTGGCTAAACTGCGAAGGTAACACTCGTTAAATTGCAATGACAATATTTGTTTTAATTGCAATATTAATATAATTACTGAAATGTTAATTCTAATGGAATCGCAATGTTAAGTAATTGTTTACTTATTGTTTAATTGCAATATTAATATTATTAATGGAAATGTTAATACTAGTTGAATTGCAATGTTAAGTAGTTGTTTAATTGCAACTGTTCATATTATTAATGGAAATGTTAATGCTGGTGGAATTGCGATGTTAAGTAATGGTTTAATTGCAATATTAATATTATTTACTGGAATGTTAATTCTAGTGGAACCACAATGTTAAGTAGTTGTTTACTTATTGATTAATTGCAATATTAATATTATTTAATGGAAATGTTAATACTAGTTGAATTGCAATGTTAAGTAGTTGTTTAATTGCCCTGTTCATATTATTAATTGAAATGTTAATGTGGGTTGAATTGCAAGGTTGAGTAATTGTTCAAGTTGCAAAGTTAATGAGGATGCTTAAGTTGTGAGGTTAATATTTGTTAAATGAAAGTTCGTGATGATGTTTAGATCACAATGTTATTATTGGCTTAATCGAAATGTTAATGATGATGTTGGATTGCAATGCTAATATTGTTTAAATGGAAATGCCAATGACGAGGTTTAAATTGCAATGCTATTATCTTGTAAGGTTATTCCAATGTATGGTATTAAATAGGAAGGAAAGGCAAGATAATAGGGAGAATGTAGATGTTTGAGGGTTTACCAATATGGTATGATATCATTGATCACTTATGGCGATTAACAGAAAAATGCAATGCGTTTGTGCTTATTGGTTGTCCCTGAACTCGTGCCTAATGACTTATAACTAATAATGGGGGTTGAGATTATTGGCTTTTACCTTATGATCAAGTCTTCGTCGGTTAATGATAATTAATGGAGAAATTGGTATTGATGATGTTTTCGGGTCTCAATAGTGGTTGGTCGATTTGAGTCCTCCTGACTTGTGTCTCCCGTAGAGGTCATGATGGTCCCTGATTTTGTAGTACTTTATGGTATTGTATTGCGTAGTATGTTCGTGTCGGGCGGGGTATCGACACCTCTTGTATCTTAGTATTTATTTCTATGTGTAAATCCAGTGGAAGGGATCCAGTGCCGTATCAAGAGTCTCGAGCTGTTTAAAGGCACAGTTCCACTCTTGCGACACACTCTGAGCCGTATCAGTAGTCTTGGGCTGTTTAAAGGCACAGTTCCACTACTGCGAATCTACTATTGGATTCTTTCATTCTGTGACAATACTGTACCTAACCCCTGGTGTCTTTTTCTGCTTACAACTGCTAGTTTCACGCCTTATGTCCAGGGGCGTTTATTTCTTGTTGTCACTGTGATATGTTGGGTCATTCATTGCTTGCAGCTCTTGTTGTGCGTCTTGTCTTCTTGTTGTGCTCATCGTGGTTACGTCGTTGGGTGGTGACGTAGAGTCAAGTGCGTCTATTTTCCCCACCTACACACACACGCACACTTTAAAAACAAAAAAAAAATAAAAAATAAAAAAATTCTGGCACTAGATACTAGAGTTGGGTCGTCGTAACGAGTAGGTTGTTACATCAATTCACTCCTATAATTGCTGGTGTGTGTCCATATCACTCTATACCACCACTATGGTGCATTGTTTCTCCTTCAGTGTGCACTCATTGAGCTATACAGAGTATATCATGTGTAAATTATTCATTATTCATAACGGTTAATGATAATTCTTTCATTCTTTCTCTCCTTCTTCTTCTTTCTCCAATTCTCTCTGCAAATGTGTGTATTATTGTTTAGATATATACATTATGTTTAGTTTCAACACATTTACATACATTGTATGGATGGATACACTGCAAGAGAGAAATTAGCCACAAGATTTGTCTGTTGCAATGGAAAATCCATAAGGACTATGGGCGTGTACTGATATTGACATTAGAAAGAGCACTTGCTGAGTAGATCGATCACATAAAATGTTTGCAATGGATTATGTTCATATCATGGGACTTAATGGTTGGGAAAAAACAACATAACCACTCGAGTGGAAGGTTATGTAGGTGTGACCATCGACTGGAGTGGCTTGTGTGTGCAAAAAAGTGTGATGGTCGTGTAAGCCATCGATTAAGTGTGGACATGGAGGTAGTGGGCATAGTTTGGAGGAGGATCCATAGAGGTCACAAATGGGCACATGAAGTGAGATGTAACTAAGGATTAACAACTATGAGATGTAGAGGGGCACCAATAGAGAACATGTTGAGGTCACGATGGTGGAGAGTTGGGCAGACAATGTGGAGTGACATATAAAGTGATGGAGGTGGTAGTCTTGGAGTATAATATCTACCAGTTGAGTGTGGTAGGTAAGCTATGTGAGGAACGAGAGATGGAATAAGCCGTGGTCACTAGTGGGTGTAGTAGCAAAATGGAATGTTGGGAGGTGCGATCTAGGATGAACACATGGAGTTTAGGCTGAGTTAGAGATAAGATGGACCATAGGTAAGGAGATGATATGGGTTAGAAGGTTAGGTCATGGGATGTAAAGTGAAACCGATAATAGACTAGCCATCGACTGCTAAAAATTGATGACCATAGATAGGAGTGGACCAAGAATAACTTCCAAGGTTGGGTCATGGTCTGCAGGGCCAGTTGCCGACCAACCAAAGAACCACCCAGTAGCCAAGTGCAGGGGCCATAGGGATGATTTAGCTTCGGGAAACCCAACAGGGTATCGAGGTAGCCCACATAGGTCTAGGAAGACCCATGTAGTGGATAAGAAGCTCATGAAACATGCTGAGATAGTTGAGAAGTTCCTAGAAAGGACTCGGGTAGCCCAAAGAAAAGGATCCAGGGAGCAGAAAAAGGCCATGGGAAGCCCCAAGAAGCCTTGGGTAGGGGTCCAGGTAGTGGGAAGTACCCCTGGGTAGCCAACAACGAGACCACGTGATAAGTACGAGAAGTTGATTTTGATTATTTTCAGCAGGTTCTGGAGATGGCCACATCAAGATTTCAATTTGAAGACAAATTGGATGGGGTGTCCAACTATAGTTTGTGGAAGGAGAGGATTATGCTAGTGATGATGAAGAATGATATTTTGGAGTTTTCCAACTCCACAGTGGCCTCAAAAACAGATCCAAAAGATCTAACCATCCATAAGATAAAGGACGTGAAAGGTAGAGGGATTATTCTAGATTGAGTGAAGGATCACTTGATCCCTTATTTATCTAGAAAGTCAACTTCCAGGGACATGTGGGAATATCTGAAGATCTTGTTTCATAGCAAGAATGAGAATAAAAAAATGGTGTTGAGAGAGAAGCTCAGAGATAGGAAAATGACACGATCAAATACACTGATGAATTACTCACTCGGATATGATAGGTTCAAGATGAGTTGGATGCAATCAAGGAACCAATGGATGATTCAGAGTTGGTGAGGACATTCTTAAAAGATTAAGTTAGGAGTGGAAACCATTCATCAAAGGTATCGTGGCACATGAGAATATCTCTCATTGGTCAATCTTGTGGGATGACTTCGTTTAGGAGGAAGTTCAGGATGAAGAGATGAATGGAGATAGGTAAAAGAATGATGATGATAATGTTTCTCTTTCCATACAGACAATGAATGGAAAGTTGAAGAATTTTTCTAGAGGAGATTCTACCTCTCAAGACGACAAGAAGAAGAAGGACATGAGCAAAGTCAAGTGCTATGCATGTTGCAAGTTTGGGCATTATGCAGTTCAATTCATGAACAAGAAGAAGGGTGGAAATGATACACAACCAGTGGTAGTTGCATCAACAAAGGATTAAGTGGATGCGTTTTCCAAGAAGTTTGAATAGACAAAGTTCTTACTTGTTTCCTAGACTTATTTGGGAACCATATTAGCTGGTGCATGGTTAATAGAAATATAGTGGAGCCAAATCTCATATGACAAGGGCACGAGAGTTGTTTGAAATATTACAGAGTCTGACTTAGATGTGCATGTGGAACTTGGTATGGGGACCAAGCATGCAGTAAAGGGATCTGAAACAATGCTATTCTGGATGGAGTTAGGAGGCATATTGAAAGTGAAAAATGTGATATAGGTGCCAGAACACAGGAAGAGTGTGATCTAAGTCTCAACAACTGAGAAGAAGGGATTTGATGTAGCATTCTAGGATGGAAAGGAATTGATAAAGCCCAAAGGATCTATCTCAGACACAACAATGTTTTTTGGAGTTAGGGAGAGAAAATTTTATAGGCTAGAGGCCCAACCTATGTGAGCTATGGAAAGTAGCAGAGTGACAAAGGAAAAGGATCAGGGAGCTGTTGGGCCCCAACAACACCCCCTATATTTTTACAAAATTTAAAGGGCCCCCATTCGAATCTTGATAATTATAATGAGCTACAAAATCAACCTTTTCAAATAGTTCCATTCCTTGGCTTACTTTAAGAAAAACTTAAGACATTCAATTTACTATGAGACATTCATTACAAGAGTATATGTCAAAAGTTAGAAACGAGCATAAAAATCTCAATTGAAACAAAACATTAATTTTTATCAAATGTTTACTTTCGTTTAAATTATGATTATGTGTTCATTTCTTTTGCTCATTAGCAAGTTTGACTATTTTGAATAATGTGTTCAATACTTTATCAAATAATATCTTGGTTGGTGTCTTATTTTCATGAAATCATTTGGTGATATTAATTAATTAAATTCTTTTTGCATCTCATTTCAAAATAATAATAATAAAAGAATTATCTATCATTTGTTTGATTTTGTCAAAAACTAAAATTTATATTGTTTCTTCATAAACTTGAAGCTTCTAGATCATATTTGAAAACAAATTATAAATAATGTTTGTTTATAAGTTATAGTTAGTTTAAATTCATTTTTTATTTTTCTAGATTTTGTTTTATTCACAATTTTTAGGTTATTAATTTAGGTTTCTTTTTG
>ML778012.1:954045-1019744 GCA_009831015.1 Picea engelmannii
ATTTTATTATCCAAATACGTTCAAGATGATTGATCCAAAAATAATTTTGGATTGCTACAAATAATTTTATGAGCAACAACAGATAAAATTTGGAAAGGCGTCAAGATCAGAAAGGCGATTTTGCAAAACTGATTGCAGACAAATCGTGAGGAATTTGAAGAAACGGTTGAAAACCCAGAACCAAAATGGATCCATTTACCTGACGCGTAGATATTTTCCCAAAAAAACACATGATTTGAGTGATATTTGGGTCTCTTTTAGAGGCAAATTTTAGGTGGAGGAAATTAAGAGTGACGTCGATACTGTTCATTTATTTTATAAATATATGAGAAAGATCAGAGCCACAGGAGATGGAAGAATTGGAGAGGAGGATTTTAATCCTTTCTCTTTTGTATATTATTTCTTTTGTAAACTTTTTATTTCTTTTCAAATGGAGTAATGGATGGCTGGAAGCTTTGGGAGAATGGATGAATATTTTCAAAGAAGAATATGGAATTCCAGGTTGCTTAATGGCTTTTGTCCTGTAAGTAAAATGATTTTATTTTCATATAATATCTTCATATTCTTTCAATAATTTATTATGCATTGATTTAAATAGCTTTAGTCTTTTTTACCAATACATGGTTAATTATTATTATTTATAAATTAATTTTTCCAATCTTTAAGAGTTTATTATCCAAAACAATTCTTCCAGGACCACAATATGGACATGTGATTTTGAGAAAGAATATGGGAAAGTAATCCATATTTGGATTTAGACCTATGTGATACTTATTCCCTTTTATTCTTTCATTATTGTTATATTATGAAAATGTTATAACAGTTGATTTTAGCTTTAGCTTGTCAATCATATGGTGTTTTCATACTGTTAAATGTTATATGTTGCCCATAATTTCTTATTCCATTTTTTTATGTGTGATCAATCAATCATTTGATTATTATGGAATTTATTTCTAATGTTAAATGATGGATAATATCAATACCTAGAATTGAGTTTTCTTTCATTCTTAAATATTGATTATCTTAAGATCACACAATTTTTAATTAGTTGTCTTCCTGTTGTTATTAATTTACTCCAATATCAAATACTTCTTTGAATGTATTCTAGAAGTGCTAGTATTTTTTTGTTATAGGTTTCCCTTAACAACAGTACAGGCAAGAGCTCACACAACACAGAAAGATAAGTTTTGTCGATTAGCGACATGTTATTATGTGTGTTATTTAGTTAAGTTGTTTATGAATGAAATAATGAATGTATGGTTCAACTTTGACTATCCACATGTTCATGTTTCATTAACTTTTTTGCAAGATTCTTTAAATTTATAAAAGAAAAATAGTAAATATTTTTATGTGCTTTCTTTATCTGCTTCCTAGAAGTAATCATTTTTCCATTGATTTTCATAAGTTTTGATTAAAACTTGCATCTTGTAAATCATGTAATAAATGAGACTTGTATATCTTCTGCTTAAATATAACTACTACAGTTACATTAGAGCATATGTACATATATATAGTGTTTAGTAATTAATTAGTTATTTCTCTCTTTTATTTATTTCTTTTATGATTCTTAGATTGGCTAATGGAGCCATTAAACCCATCAGAATGAGTTACACCAAACGACTTGGGTTATTTAGACAACCCCGAACCAGACTTGCTCTTCCAGTTGACGGACGATCAATTTCACCCTTCAACAAATGGCGCTAGAAGGAGGGCCAAGGTTGATTTAATGATTAAATGTTTCACCCCTCAGCTTCTCATAATTCCAGATTTATAAATCCTTCTTATGTATCATCTTATAATGCACTGCAAAGCAAGCTAACTATTTGGAGTCAATTTCTTCAAATTCTTAATGGCTTATGCCCAAATCACTGTGTCGGAACATGCTTTTAATGTCTCACTACTAGTTATTTCCAAAAAGACAGTTGATCTCTTTTCAGAACTCACCTTTGATGGTGAAGGGAACACATCTGCAGTAGACCATATTTCTAATTTTTTTATAAGTGTTTAAGACATAAGATCACCGATTCTAATGTTACATGCAGAGTGTTCGCTCTCACTTTCCGAGGTCGGGTTAAGGTTTGGTTTGAATATTTTCAGGCTAATTCTATTCATTCTTTGTCTGAGTTTGTATTTGAGTTTTTATCAGATTTTAGCAACTATGATCATGATGAATTAAGTGAAGAATTAAGTTTCTTAAGGAAAGGAAATGGTGAATCATTCAATGATTTTGCAATTAGGTTCATTCATGTTTGTATTAGATTCCCTTTGAAATAAATGCCGCTTATTAATGAATGGTTTAAATATCTCATTTCTCTCTCAGACGAGCTAGATCAATTAATTGTTAACCAATCTGAATCAAGCACTAACACTCAATCTCAAGATAGTTCATATTTTGATGTTGATCTTGAAGATTTTGAAGCACCACAATTTTTGTCAACTTCTTTCATTTTGGAAAATCATGAGCAACATCATCATTTACAAAATGCAATTGTCACATCTAATCATTCTTTGCAAACAATGTCTCCTTCCATAGAAGAAGGAACCTTGACATTAAAAGATGACAATTGTCACACTCTCATGGATTTTATAACTATTTCTAAAGTAAAATAGGTTGAATGTGAAGTTGATAATCGTGTGGAGGATAAATATGCCCTTAATTTAGTTGAACAAATCCATGATCAATCAATAAGAGACAAAATCATTAGTCATACTATTAATCAACCTTCTATATCTAGTGATTTGCCTTCAATTTTTCCCTTGCACGATGAACCAAATTGTCTCGTAAAAACTATATCATATTCTTTAAGAGAGAATACAACAGAGGTTGATCAATTTATACAAGGAGAGGGAACAAAACCGTATTTCGAAATGCATATACCTATCATTTCAAGAGATTCATTTCGTCTCCTCAATTCTTCTACATATTATTCCTTGTACCCCGATATTTTTAATCCTAATGTTGTTCAATTGCATGTTCCATATTGCCTTGGAGAGAATTCAACATTATATAATCAGGTACAAAGATATTATCGAATAGAAGATAAAGAGAAGAATAATTCTACCCATGAACATATCAATTCTTATTCTCATCAATTATCTGTGGGTAAATCAAGAAATGATTTGAAAGAGTCTCAAATTGCATCTTCCATTGATTCATCTCAATTTGTGATTAAAGAAGAATCTAGATTTTTCCATGATCAATTATTTGAGGTTGAAAAGTATAATCAGCCAAATATTATTACCAATGATGATTATTCAAAAATGTTGGTCATTCCATTTAGTCCACCTCAAATAGTTAATCTTGAAGTATTTAAGTGCAATGGAAAGTTTAAAGAGAATGAGACATTTCTTTTCCAATCAAGAATCACGATAAGTTCTCTCCATCTTGATCCAACCTTTTTACAAGATTCTTTCCTTGATAGTCTAATACTTTATTCTCATCAGGAATATTTTTCGTATGTGAATTCTTTCGAACAATCCCATGTTAGTAATTGCATGTATTATGATAGGGTTGCAGATTGGTTGGAGTATTCATATCTTGAAAAGTTTCCAAGGAATGATAAGATTATCTTCACTTTATGAAGAGATCAAGGAGGTAACTTTAACACACTTATTTTATATCCTTCAGATGGAAAAAATATGGAACGAAAGGAAAATTGTCGAGAGGATGGGGCACTTCTGTCTAGGCCGATGGTTATGTCAGGTCCCCATAACTCTCACAAGCTTCACAATCTCATTTTTTCATATTTTTGTGACCCATATAATTATAAAATTGCAGAATGGCTGGAGGATTCATACAAAAAGAATGTTCAATGGAATGGTAAAGTCATGCTTGCTTTGTTTTTAAATGATGATGATAAAGGTAAGTATGATATATTTTTGTTATTTTTTGATATACTACCATTCTTGTTAGTAATATTTGATCTTGTTTCCATTGCAGGATTGGAGTTACTCCAATGGCTACATTGGAAGCATGACTTCACTTAGTATTTTTTATTTGTTTAGTAGTTAGAGTAGGTTTAGGAGTAGGTTTTATTTTAGTTTTATTTCTCAGTTTTTCTCTTTGCAATAATGCAGTTATGAACACAAGTGGAAACACCAAGAGAACCATAATATGAATGTTGTTAGGGAAGTCCACTTTAAATCTTTTTCTCCCTACTTTTCATTGAATATTTCTTTTCGAAAACGTAGTATCATCATGAAAATTTTAAATGGAAAGTAAAGAGATAAGTAAATTCAATTCAACCCTGACCTAAGGTGCCATGAGTAAGACTACACTCATCTTAATAAGGATTTTTCTATTTTTAGTCTCTTTTATTTTTAATAATAATGCTTGGTCAAAGTAGCATCTTATGCATCACTATCTTAAGAAAAGAACTTGCCCGCACATGATATTTTATATGATTTAGTTCTTTCTTTATTTTATAGTGAGATGATAGTGGATACAAAAACTCAAGTTTATCTTTGGCCAAAATCATTTCCCAAAAAGTTTTCTTTTGTTGTTTTGATTTTGTGTACTTCTGATTTTGAATCCCATTAATAAAATTTGATTTGGTTTGTTGTGTGTTTTTGTTTTCTTTAATTATTTTGAATGAGTTTTCTTCTTATATTTCTTTTTTGAATCAATATATTTCTGATCAAAGAAATATTGTTGAAGGAAGCATTTATTTTAAGACTTGTGTTTTTCAAGAAAATTGAAATAGTTCAAAGAGGTCATGATATTAAGATATAACGCAGACAATTGATTTTTAAGTCAATTGCCACTTTCATTTTGTCCTCAAATTATCTTTGCTAGAGTATTACACCAGAGATATGGTTTAAATCTTTGAGAATTATGATGATCTTTAAACTTTTTACACCGTCCATATTCTTAAGGAATCACTTTTAAGTGCTTCCCCATTCTCTAGATGATTTCTTAAATGGAATCTAAAATATCTAAACCATGATAAAACTTCCAGTTTTGAAAGAAAACAAATAACATGATCAACTATTCACCTGTATTGCAATTAACCTCCAGTATCACCCCGCTCTCTTTGTCATCAAGAAATCTATAATTGTATTTAAAAGTGGCATAAGAGGGTTGAAAGCACTTATGTGTGGGAAGTGTGTGTAAACCCGTCGGGGTACTGAATAGGCTCCCTGGCAGCGGGTAAATGCACACATGATACCAAGACAACTTCGTCAGGGTACTGAACAGGCCTGCTGGCAATGAAGAAATGTCGGGTAGAGAGGTAGCAGGTATATATTTTTAAATTAGCTTTTATGGAAGTATACATCATGTGGATACAACTATTGAATGGGATTAAATCATTTGAGTGGGTTAAATGACATCCCTGTCGAGGCTATGGATGCTTGCTGGCAGTAGTGGCTTGGTCAATGGTATTGAAGTTATTTTATAAACATCGTGACTCTTTGATTAAGACATTATTTCAGGTCAAAATATTCTGCAAAGAAAATTTTATTGTCTAGTTATAACATTGAGCTTATCCTAATACTATATGGTCTCAAAGTGAATTTATTTCAGGGAGCTTAAATCCTTTTTCAAGTCTTATTATTTTCTTCTTGAGATGAAATCTTACCATATTAGAGATAACTGCTTCACCCAGTAAGTCGCCATTTGTTGGGCCCCAACAAATCCCCCTATATTTTTACAAAATTTAAAGGGCCCCCGTTCGAATCTTGATAATTATAATGAGCTACAGAATCAACCTTTTCAAATAGTTCCATTCCTTGGCTTGCTTTGAGACAAAATTAAGACATTCAATTGATTATGAGACATTCATTACAAGAGTATATGTCAAAAGTTAGAAACGAGCATAAAAATCTCAATTTAAACAAAATGTTATTTTTTATCAAATGTTTACTTTCGTTTAAATTATGATTATGTGTTCATTTCTTTTGCTCATTAGCAAGTTTGACTATTTTGAATAATGTGTTCAATACTTTATCAAATAATATCTTGGTTGATTTCTCATTTTCATGAAATCATTTGGTGATATTAATTAATTAAATTTTTTTTGCATCTCATTTCAAAATAATAATAATAAAAGAATTATCTATCATTTGTTTGATTTTGTAAAAAACTAAAATTAATATTGTTTCTTCATTAAATTGAAGCTTCTAGATCATATTTAAAAACAAATTATAAATAATGTTTGTTTATAAGTTATAGTTAGTTTAAATTCATTTTTGATTTTTCTAGATTTTGTTTTATTCACAATTTTAGGTTATTAATTTAGATTTCTTTTTGTTTCATAGGTTTCTATTATCAAATATTTGATACGAATCTGATCATGGCTTGATTTTATTATCCAAATACGTTCAAAATGATTGATCCAAAAATAATTTTGGATTGCTACAAATAATTTTATGAGCACCCACAGATAAAATTTGGAAAGACGTCAAGATCAGAAAGATGACTTTGCAGAACTGATTGCAGACAAATCGTGAGGAATTTGAAGAAACGATTGAAAACCCAGAACTAAATGGACCCATTTACCTTTAGCGTAGAGATTTTCCCAAACAAATGCACAATTTGAGAGATATTTGGGTCTCTTTTAGAGGGAAATTTCAGATGGCGGAAATTAATAGTGACACCCAGACTGTTCATTCATTTTATAAATATATGAGAAATATTAGAGCCACAGGAGATGGAAGAATTGGAGATGAGGAGTTTAATCCTTTCTCTTTTGTATATTATTTTTTTTGTAAACTTTTTATTTCTTTTCAAATGGAGTAATGGATGGCTAGAAGCTTTGGGAGAATGGACAAATATTTTCAAAGAAGAATATGGAATTCCAGGTTGCTTAATGTCTTTTGTCCTGTAAGTAAAATGATTTTATTTTCATATAATATCCTCATATTATTTCAATAATTTATTATGCATTGATTTAAATAGCTTTAGTCTTTTTTATCAATACATGGTTAATTATTATTATTTATATATTGATTTTTCCAATCTTTAAGAGTTTATTATCCAAAACAATTTTGGGCATGTGATTTTGAGAAAGAATATGGGAAAGTAATTCATGTTTGGCTTTAGACCTATGTGATACTTATTCCATTTTATTCTTTCATTATTATTATATTATGAAAATGTTATAACGATTGATTTTAGATTTAACTTGTCAATCATATGGTGTTTTCATACTGTTAAATGTTATATGCTGCCCATAATTTCTTATTCCATTTTTTATGTGTGATCAATCAATCATTTGATTATTATGGAATTTATTTCTAATGTTAAATGATGGATAATATTAATACCCAGAATTGAGTTTTCTTTCATTCTTAAATATTGATTATCTTAAGATCACACAATTTTTAATTAGTTGTCTTCCTATTGTTATTAATTTACTCCAATATCAAATACTTATTTGAATGTATTCTAGAAGTGATAGTATTGTTTTTTTATAGGTTTCCCTTAACAACAGTACAGGCAGGAGCTCATACAACATAGAAAGATAAGTTTCGTCGATTAGCGATAGGTTATTATGTGTGTTATTTAGTTAAGTTGTTTATGAATGAAACAATGAATGTATGGTTCAACTTTGACTATCCACATGTTCATGTTTCATTAACTTTTTTGCAAGATTATTTAAATTTATAAAAGAAAAACAATAAATATTTTTATGTGCTTTCTTTATCTTCTTCCTAGAAGTAATCATTTTTCCATTGATTTTCATAAGTTTCGATTAAAACTTGCATCTTGTAAATCATGTAAATAAATGAGACTTGTATATCTTCTTTTTAAATATAACTACTATAGTTACATTAGAGCATATGTACATATATATAGTGTTTAGTAATTATTTAGTTATTTATCTCTTTTATTTGTTTCTTGTATGATTCTTAGATTGGCTAACAGAGCCATTAAACTCGTCATAATGAGTTACAACAAATGGCTTGGGTTATTTAGACAACCCCGGACTGGACTCACTCTTCCAGTTGACGGACGGTCAATTTCGCCCGTCAACAGGAGCTTTGAAGGTTGAGTAGCTCAGAGGGAGTCAAACTTCAGGTTCAGGTGGGAAGGAGTAGCTTTCCAAGTCTTTCCAGAAGAATTCATGATACGAGATAGCCATGTAGGATGCCCAAGAGTAGGAGGGTTCTACTAGCATGATCAAAGGGAAGTATTTGACGAAGGGTCCTAGTGAGATGGTAGGGATAGATTTCATGTTAGAGGGAGAAACCAATCATGTGTATTGGAGATCTAGCATGGTATCATATCTGATAGAGAAGATAGAGCCACCTTCAGGTGGTAGAGGTACCTTCCTTGCTAAGAGGGAGTTTTGATGTATTAGTATCAGATAGGAACTTCCACATAGGCTCAATGTCTCACATGTGGAATTAGTCCTTGTAACCTCTTAGAAACTTAGGAGTTCATTTTATGTGTTAATTATTAAAGTGAACACACTTTTAGATTAATGTGAGAGTAATTAAGTTAAATTCCTAAGTTTTTGTCATTAGTAACTTAAGCGAATTGATTAAGTCCTATCTGTTATATCTAAAGTGAATGTGATATTAGATCTCATCCATTGATCACTTTGGAGAATATCTAGGGTTTTGGACTTAGGTTAAATCAATGTAATAAAATGTATCCTAGGTGAGAGGATGAGACACACTAAGAGAGAGTGAGGATATCTCATTGAGTGGATGAAGAGAGTTCATCCATGTATGAGTGGGAAAGGCCAAGGAAAGGTGCTAAGGGGAAGAAAGGGAGATAACAAATAAGTGGGCTAGGCTATTGCTGCATTGTATTCCTTTGATGGGATATTATCACAAGACAAGAGCCCAATATTTATAATAATAAATCAAATTGAGATCTGGTTTTACCTTTGGATTTTTTCCATGGGTGTTTACCCAAAATATATTTTTCAATGTGTTTTGGTTTCATTTTATACTTCCCTTGATTATTTTCATTAAGTAACCTAGCTATGCAATTAATAAATAAAGTGATTTTATTTCCCTTTAAGTGTCGGGTTCTAGGTTCATATACATTAACATGAAGGGGATATTTTGTATGTGGTCTATAGAGGTGGATTATATATGATTTTGATGTGTTTTAACACATGCTTTATGATATATTCCTGTGGTGTGTCATGAGTTGACCATGCATTTAAAATTTGGTATGAGTGGGAATTTATGACCACCAAACTCACACCTTGCTATATTTGGAATTCATTAGGGATTATTCATTTGGTTTTTGGGCCATGGAAAGAAAGCTTAGTGTGGTATTCACTCTAGAAGACTTTTTTCGTGTTTGTTTTTGCAACCATGAAGCCTGTACAACTGTTTGGACTTGGAATTGTTGAAATAATTACTTTGACACCTAGGTATCTTGTTATCTAGTGATTTCCTTTCTACAAATTAGATTAGCATCCCCCCCTAAAAAAAATACACTACTGGAATATTCAAGTCAAATAAAGATAGAGGAAGAAATACTGGAAACCAAATCATGCACACATAAACACCGATATTTTTTGGAATATACCCCAAGAAAAAACCCATGTTGAGATGATTTTATTATGTTAAAATCAGCCCCCCTGTAACAAGGAAAATGTCCCATTGAGAGAAATACAACTGAAGAAAAACATGACAAAGTATGCTTTATTGTACAACCCATATCTGGCATGATTTTTGAGGTGTATGCACCTTTCCTTAAGAAAACCTGTGTATATGTGTTTGTCTCCATTGAAACCATGTACATGACCTCAAGTAATGTACAACAAACTCCATATGGATTGACCCTTTCCTGTGGCTTCGCTTTGCTAAAACCCACTTGTGGCTACCTCTGTTCTCTCTTCTCATTGACATGATCTCTAGATTGAAGTCATTTTTCACACACCTGACCCCTTAAATATCCTTTTAAGGGATGGGGGTATAAAATTTCCACTTTCCTACAATTCCCTAAATTCCTTAGAGGAAGACCTTGTGCTCACTCAGATATTTCCATCAACTAAAACTTTGCCCAAAATTGAGTTTTGGTTTGAATGTTATAGCCTTCCAAAGTTTTTTGGGCATCATTGGCCAATGTCCAACCCCTTCATCATGTGGCATCCACGTAGCTTCACCTCTCTTGTAAAATCTGACATGGCATGGTTGTGACCTAGGTTGTCACCCCTTGATGATGATGTGGCTGCTTGTTGAAGGGAGTATCTCCCAGTCTTTGCGAATACCGTGCCTTCAACCCTTCATAGTTCTTTTGCAGGTATAAAAATTCCTCAAAGACCTGAAGTCCCATATTCCCTCTCCACACTGAGATATATGGTAGAGTTCTATCCACATTTAAATATCTAATGGTTGAGAATTATTCATACTTAACATGAGGTTTATACATGACATGGGGGGAGGGGGTCCCACACTTAACTCATGACAAATCCCATGATACCACGTGAAACTATCTAGGAATGACACATCACAATGGCGTATAGAGGCCCATCCAATCAGAGATGGAAACTTCAAAAAGGGATCTTTGACATTTTCCACACCCTCCTATATCTTCGAATCTCCTGGAGTCCCGAAGTCTTGAGGTCCCAGACTTTGTTTCCCTATATTATTTTTCCTTCGGCCTTCGTGATGGTTTCACCACTCGAACCTTATATCTGCTCTAGTAAGACCTTGCTGAAGTAGTCACATTGTCCCCTCTCTAGTTGATTGAACATATGAGAAGGTTCCCAATGGATCCTTAGATCAACAGTTCAAATTGCTCCCAAATTCCTACACTCGATCTGATGATTGGTGAGATTTCTCCTCTTCAGGAATTCGTGAGTTCATGACCTTTCCTATTATTAACCCTTTGATTTCCTTGACGGTTTAACTATCGAATAGGTCATAATGGGGAGATTACTACGTATTGTTAGTAGTAGTACCGCTTACTCTATCCTTCCACTATACTCGATCTAATGATTGAGAAGGACCCTGAAATGTCCTTAGATCAATGACTCACATCGGTTCATGACTTTGACGTTAGGGTATCCCAATAGCTTCCAACTCTTTCATGCTCATAGTTGGTCAACGCAAAATGACCGTAATTGGTATCTAATGGTCATGTAGGGTTATGAAGGATCCTTATATCTACGACTTGCATCACTTTATGACTTCGACATTCAAGGGTTCCATCCATTTAACACCTTCTTACTCCTAGAGTAGGTCAATGCCAAATTGACCGTAGTGTATATCCAATAGTCACGGAAGATCCCGAAGCTCCTTTTTCTATGACTTACGTTGCTTCGCAGCCAAAAAATTGGTCAGGGTTTAATGATATGGAAGATCCCACAATAATGAATAAGAGACCGCCAATTGTCAGTCAAAACATTTGGTAACCATGTCAGTAGGTTTCCTTCGATAGGATTGGAGTGTTGTGAAGTTCAAAAATCCCAGAGCCCCGGACCTATAAAGTCCTGAAGCCCGAATATATTAGCTCATATTGAGCATTGAGCGTAGCGAAGGGTTCTAAGGTCCTAGTCATATGGGAATTTGACAATTCCCGACGGCTACACTCTTAAATATTAACTGTGAATTGGTTAAGTCTGTGAACATGAACATGAGGTCACTTGGACAATAATACAGTTTGAAGGAAACACCTTTCGTCTACAAGGCTCAAAATCTATAATAGGAAAAGGGATTTCGAGGGACGAATGAGTTCAAAACAATCCCGTAGAGTCCTTCCCGACTTTGTATTCACATATTTTATCCTTGGACAATCTCTTGGAGGATTAACACGTATATATATTTAGATAGGGGGTCATTCATCGTTTTCCCCAAATTCATTTAAAACTCATTACTAACAGTTCTCTTTTGCTAAACATGATTAAACATAAATCCATTAAAAAAATATGATATTCAAATTCTACTTCATATTTCCCAGGCCACATGGACATCAAATTTACCATTCTTACCATTCAAACAAGATAAAATATTATGCTATCATCTAGCTCAAGAAACTCATATTATAACAAAATCAGTCAAAATATAATATAAACTCAAAATCACACTTATTTGAAACTTGAAAATTAGTTGACAATTGCTAAAAGGGGTGTTCTTTTCCACCCAACCATAGACACATTTTCTCTTGGAGTGTTCCTCCACATGCCACCCCCTATCTAGATCATGATTCCATGAGAGGGATTCTTCTTGACCTTAGCAACAATAGGGGACAAAGGTTACTCTCCTTTTCCCACAGGAACCTGACAGTCCAATTTTCTATCCACCAAACAAGGGATCCTACTTTGATTACTCACTCAATCACTGCAACTCCATTTATCAGATTGATTAGAAAACACTGTCCAAGCATTCCTGTAACCATAACAACTTAGTTTTTCAGTTCTTCTTTAGAACCAGAGAGCCTTTCATTCTCTTCTTCTTTCTGAATGGTCCTCAGACCTATTCATGCATCCTTGTTATGCCCTCTTCCCATAATTTTCCTTCCTTTTCTTTCCTTTTCGAACAATATTTCGTGGTTCATATCAGGAAGTTTCTAGATGGTTACTATGTCCATCTCCTCATTGAATCATGAGGAAAAATTCCCAACTACCGTACCAATTGGTAATTAAGTTTTTCTAGGCCATAATATTGTTCTAGGTATGCACAATTTATATCCAGCAGAGTATCGGCTTGGCAGGGGTCATCTCACCATTATTGGATCCCCTTACCATCCTTCTCACACATCATGATCTATTTGAAAACCCTGTTTCAACATTCATGCCATAATTTCCTTTTATTAATGAACAAAATATATACATTACCTACTATATCAAGGTTCATTGTCTATCCAACATTCACATGATAGCTCTATCCATAGTCTTGTTCACAATAATAATAATAATATTTACAATTTTGGGGAAACATGGGTGTTACGATCCCCTCCCCCTTAAAAGGAACACCAGCCCCATGTTCTACCGACCACTGTGGTTTTTATGTACAACATTGAACACAAATGGGTATTCTTGTTTCATGGCATCGTCCAATTCCCATGTATCTTCATCTGGACCAAAGTGTTTCCACTACACCTTGACCTGGGAAATGGTTCCGTTGCTGAGTGAAATTTATTTCATGTCTTGTATGCATTGTGGTTCTGGTAGGAATTCTCCCTTCGGTTCCACCTAGATTACAAACCAGTTAATTATATGATTAGAATCATGTACATATTTATTTAATAATGAAACATGGAAAACATTATGCATTTTTACCATGGGGGGAAGTGCTAGTGTATATGCTACAGGTTCTACTCTGTCTAGAATTTCAAAGGGTCCACAAAACTAAGGTTCTAGCTTGGAACAATTTCACATTTTCAAGGAACCTTTTCTTGGTTTGATTCAGAGATACACATGATCCCTTACTTTGAACTCCCTAGAAGCCTTATTTTTGTTTGCATATCTCTTTTGCGTGTCCCGAGATATCTTCAGATTCTGTTTTATTTGAACTATTTGTTGTTCCATCTATTTTAATAGTTCTAGCCCAAGGTTTATTTTGTCTATTGGATTATTCCCACTGACTGGAATGTTGCATTGTCTACCATAGAGAGCCTCAAAAGGGATCATCTTCAATGACTCCTGATAGCCATTGTTATAAGAAAATTATACCTATGGTAAGTAGTCTTCCCACTTATTTGGATGATGCATAACATGCATCCTTAACATGTACTCTAATACTTAATTTACCCTATTTTTCTGTCCATTAGTTTGAGTGTGATAGGTTGTACTAAATAGAAATTTAGTTTCAAAACCAACAAACAAAGATTTCCAAAAATTTGAAGTAAATTTTGTATCTCTGTATCTCTGTCGGATATGATTTTCTTAGGCATGTCATGCAGTCTAAATATTTATTTCATGAATATATTGGAAATATCTATTTCAATGTAAGTTGACTTTACATGAACAAAGTGATCTACCTTGCCCAAGTTATCCATAACTACCATAATGACATCATTCTACTTGGTTGATTTAGGAAACCTGGTGATAAAATCCATGGAGATGGTTTCCCATTTCCACTCAAGAATTTGTAGGGGATGAAACAGTCCTACTGGGTTACTTTTATCTACTTTAACTTGCTGACATTCTAATAATTTATCCAAGTAGTCAGCTATGTCCTTTTTTTATTTTTGGCTAGTAAAATAGTTTCTTGGTGTTTGTGATCATTTTCTGATAACTAGGGTGACCAATGTGACCAATGTATGGTATTATATGTAGATCATCCATTATGAACCTCTTCAAGTCATCACAATTTTGGTTATACAACTTACCCTTGTAAGTTTGCAGGCCATAATTAAATAATTGATATCCCTCATACTTCAACCCCACAGTCTCTTTCTCTAGGTATGATTTCATAGTTTTGAAAAAATCATCTACTTCTTGTGCACTTATGACTCTCTCCTTGAGGTATGATTCATGAGTACTCACAACTTCCAAGTGAATCAATTTCATACTTCTACTGAGGGCATCAACCACTTTGTTTTACTTTCCCTTAATATGTTTGATTTCAAAATCAAATTCACTAAGGAGAGACATCCACCTAGCTGGCCTAGCATTGAGTTTGGGTTGGTCAAACATGTATCTCAATCAACTGTGGTCTGTCATGAGTGAAAATATTCTTCCTATGAGGTAATGCCTCCACATAATTAATTTCAAGTTCATTTAATTTTATGGATTCATAATAGATTACCTTCCCTTCTTGCATGAGGAATCCTTTGAGTCCCTCCTTGTAGGCATATGTACACACCAGGAAGTCCTTGTTTAGATCTACAATTTTTAGCACTATTTCATTGGTTAAAAGGTGTTTTAGTTGTGAAAAATATCCTAACACTCCACTTTCCAAACAAATTTAACTCCCTTTTTTTGTAGGGAGGTGATTGGACAACCAATCTTGGAGAACCCCTTTATGAACCTCCTATAGTATCCTACTAGGTCCATAAAGGATCTGATATTAGAGACATCCCTTGGTGCAGTCCAAGCCATGATGGATTTGATCTTATTAAGGTCAACTGCCACTCCTTCCTCAGTGATCACATGGCCTAAGTAATTAACCGTTTTTGATAATAAATCACACTTATTAAACTTTTCATAGAGCTTGTATTCTCTTAGAACTTGAAGAACTGGCTTAAGGTACTCTTCATGCTCTTCCTTTCTCCTAGAATAGATCATAATGTAATCTATGAAGACCAACACACTTTTTTCCAACAATTTACTTAGTACATTATTCATTAGGAACATAAATGTGGCTCATACATTGCTAAGCCCAAATTGCACCACCTCAAATTCATAATGCCCATATCTTTTCCTAAAGGACGTTTTATGGATGTCTTCATCCTTAATTTGAACTTGATGATATATAGACCTTAAATCAATCTTGGAAAATATCGTATCACCCCTTAGCTAGTCAAATAGGTCATCAATTCATGGAAAATGATACTTATTATTGATTTTCATCTTGTTCAGTTGTCCATAGTCTATGCATAACATGAGGGTGCCATCCTTATTCTTCAAAAAAAAGGTTGGTGTTGTTGGAAAACTGAGAGGTGTGGGGTGAATCAGTTGTTATTGTGCTTAAACAATTATGCCCATTTTAAACTCTTTACAGAACACTCAATGACGATCACAATAATACAGGGAAGTAAGAAATAGAATATTCAACATCAATCACAAATATGAACTATACAGAGATAGATATTTCCCAAGGAAACCCATAAAGGGAAAAAAATCTTCTTCTTGATATGATAAGTAATATTTATTTTCTATACATTATCATTCTTAGGAGAAACAACTCCCTTTGAGGCTACCACCTCTGTTTTACAGGCAACAACTTGTTGAGAACACCAACTCTCTAGTTTCTCTAGCACCCACTAGAAGGAAGCACAAACTCCCTGGTTTCTCTACCACCCACTAGAAGGAAGCACCAACTCCCTGAGTGTTCCATCACCAACTAGATGGAAGAACCAACTTCTAGTTACATAGGCACCAATATGTATAACAGAGAACAATAGTTCTCCCTTTCACCACCTTGCCACCCTGGTTTTTATGGCTACAACCAGATGGAAGCTACATCTCCCTGTGTTCAAGAACCCACTTGAAACTCTGAGGAAAATAGTCCTCCCTAGTACCTCCCTACCACCCTAAAATATAAATCTTTGATTCTCATAAATTTATCACAATGATATAGTATTTATCAATGGCTTACCGGTCTCATAACTATTCTGCTACACTACTCTTCTCTGCCTACATCAATGTCTTCCTGCTCGCATCTTCTTGAAATTTATGATCTTCTTCTTTGTCTCTGTATGCACACCTCGAATTTCTCTTCCTCTCTTAGATATGCATTTCAATTCCTTCCTTCTTCTGTGCTTTATGCTTCGTGTCTTATTTCCATTTTATGCGCCATGCCTCTTCTATGTGTTTCATCTCTTACACATAGCATGCTTCTCCATGCATAAATCATACACAACAGAAAAAAACCATCTCTTCTTTGTTCTGCATATATTTATCATGCCAAGTCCTCTACCAGATAATCCATGCAACTCATCGACTTCTTTGGTAGTTATACAGAGTCTGTTCATCATCAGTGGCTTATCCTGAGATTCTTTTCCTTCTTGGGTAGTGTGACACTTCATCTTCTTTGTCACAATTGAGCTTATTTTCTCTATTGTAGTTATAGACTTTGACACTTTTCCATCAATCAATTGTCTTTATGATTAGTCTTCATTCCACTGACAGTTACCTTGAGACTCTTTAGCTCCTCTAGCGATCACCCTGCAACTCCTCGAGTTCTCTGACCAATACAATCAATCCATTATGATAGTTACAGCTAGTCAATTATGGCTTCTTTGGATTCTAATCCCCTTCCTTCACATGACCTCTGGCGGTGACCATATGCATATTCTAAAGGCACTTCCTGAGCTCCATTTAGTGAGCAATAGCTCCTTTTCATGATATGAACTTGGGCTATGAACTTCACGTGACCACTCGATTGTGGGTGTGTCCATAGGTGGTTTGAGGGAAACCCTCTTTCATCCCTAAAATTCACTACGATCCTCCATGCGTCCTTTCTCCAAAACTGTGGTTTTGATTACGACCCGCTCATGAAAAATTAATGCCCGAGCATGTTCTAGCGCCATAATGCATGGGACCATCTATCTAATGATCTTGACGATGCTCCTTCAATCAACAACTCCTATCTATCTTCCTTTCCTACCTTATTTCTTCTATCCACATGTGATCCTTAGTCTCAATGATCAGGGGACATGTGGCCTTCCAAACCAATGGATGAGAACGATTTCACCTTTTGGGATTTGGGAGTTTCGATTCTCAAACTCCACTTGATCCTGGAGAATTTCACCTGGAGTCCATGTTCCAACGATGCATGTCAACCCTTTTGGATCGACAGTCACAATCCCTTCAGGTATTCGGGGTTTGGAAATCTCAACTCTCAAATTTCCTTCATCCTTCCTTTGCCTTTTCTGGGAGCTGGAAATCCATTGATGCATGTCCTTTTTAATCCAAAGATTATCCTTCACTCTGGGACTTTGGCATTCAATAATCTCAAACCTTTCTCCTTCATGTTTTCCCAGAGTAGTTTCACCTATAATTCACGATCCGTTGACACATACCCTCCTACACGATCAACGATCATAGGTGAATTTGACACTTCGGAAATTTAAGCTTGATCGCTGCTTCATTCTCCTCTGGAGTGGTCACCTGTTGAATAAGTCATAGGCGGTGGAAACTTCTTACTGTTGGTTAACACTTCCACTTACACTGTCCTTCCACTGTACTATATCAATAGTTGATAATGCATCCAAAGTGATCTTCAGATCGAATGACTCGTATCCACTTTGGGACTTCGACATTCAGGAATTCAGAACTTAGGGAATATGATGGTGGTAAAACTCTTGGAGTAAAAATTCCGGAGTGACATCACTTACTTAAGTCACTTGATGATGTGTCATGAGCCTAGTAGCTACCACATGTCACTTAGATTTGTGATTCTTACATACCTGAAGTGCCGAAAAAACTTAACACTTTTCATTGTCTGATTGCGCCACATGTCCTTGCTGATGTAGTTTTGTTGACGTGGATCCTCATTCAATTTGAGACTTCGGTCTTTGGGAATTTGGGTATTTCAAATTTTCAAGTCGCCAATTCTTTCGAAGTGAGAGTCTCTGAACAATAATCTCCTCGCAACTTTTAGACCCAAACTAAATGTTGATCGTCAATCATGTTCTTAGATTGATGGCTTGATCCTTCTACGATGCTTCTTTTCTATCTTATCTGGTCCTTCCACTTCAAACTGATCTGATAACTATCGTTTACTTCAACTCTCTAGCTCTTCGAACTTCGATTTTTTCAAGTCTCAAACTAAAAAATCCTAGAAGTGATTTGCTCCAGAGTTGAGGATCGTGTGCCACCTACTAGTCTTGATGATGGACGATCCTTGCTTACTTCGGGACTTTGACAAGTCTGCTCTCCTAAAGTCATCCAAAGGATTAAACTTTGTGCATTTATTTATGGATCTAACGACTATTGATCCTCGGTTCTCAGATCCAATGAATCAGATCTGTACTTCTCCTCTGCGCTTCCTTTGGTCACAGGACACTGATCTAATGATCATTGGGTATTCGGGATTGGTGATCCAAAGACCACTTTCATTCTTCCTCCTGAGCTTTCTGATCTCTCTGACTTAGAAGGTTTTCTAAGTGTTTAAAGGTCTTGAACTTTTCTCCTCCTGCAATTCCTTCTTTTGGACCATGACTGCACTTCTGCAAAGAGAAAAGTGCAATCTCTTATGATATTTGATCTCTGCATACTATTCGCTCCTCCTCCTGAGCTTATACATATTTCCGAGATTTTATCTATGCATACTCACGCTATTCCTCCCGAGTTTTTTTTTTCATATTGTTTGCTTATTCTCCTAAACTTATGCATTCCCTGTTTGCCATCATTGCTTCTTTTCTTGCCTGTAAACATACCATCGTCGCTGCTATTCTTGTCATAAATGACAAGCACACTCTTCTTATAAACATGCCAACACTGGGCTAGATGTACCCTTTTCCAAAAATATCCTTCAGATGTATTTTGATCTCAACTAGCTCTGATGTACTCATTCTATAGGGTGCTCTAGAAATTGACACCACTCTGGGAACAAATTCTATTGAGAAATCAATATCGCTTCTTGGATGTAGACCTGGAACCTCTTCTGGAAACACATCGTTGTACTCTCTTAATATAGGGTGGTCTTCTAAAATTGTTTCACTATCCTCAATAGAGTTCAGTACTTGTATTGAATACAAAGGACATTTATTTCTACAATACTTCTTCACTTGAAGGGATGATATTTGTCTCACTGAGACATGATAAGATCATAAAGGAAGTATGTTTAGTGTTTTTTGGGTGGCTATCCCATTCACAATGAATTGACATTTCAGTAATACCTCTGTTACCTTTCCTTTTGTTCCAGTGTCTAGTTATACCATACATGACTTAGCATGTTTTACTGGCTACAATTTATATTTCTCAATAGTTTGAGGGGAAACATAACTCAGATTAGAACTAGGGTTAACCAAAATAGAAATAAGATGGTTGGAAATCATACCTTCCATTTCCACCACTGAAGATTGGTGGTCAGCTTGTCTATTATCCAAGGATGCATATATTTGTGGCATGCTCCTAGCCACATCATTGACTGTGGTAGCTTCCTGGATGTTGTAGATTCTCCTATTTTCTTAGTGCCTATGTGGGCAGTCGCTCAACAAATTTTCTTCCCCACATCCCCAACACTTCAAGGGTTATCTCTTTGTACGTTCTTCCACATCCACAACACTTCAAGGGTTCTCTCTTTGTATTATCAATCTTTCCTTAGACTGATCCCAAGGGTTTATTTCCACTCTGATATGGGAAATTTTTCTGATGCACACTTTTAGTAGGAATTTTCATATTAGAACCTTTCCCACGATTCTTAAATCTTGAGGGTTTAAACCCCTTCTTATTGAATCCCAATTTTCCTTCCTTTTTTCAATCCTTATGAGGTTCTACCTTGTGCTTGAATTTATCATAGCAGTACCTTGCCTTCCTAATGGTGTATTCTAAGGTCTTAGGTTAATCAAACTCAATATTGTCTCGAAAGGATTGGGTAGTCCACTAATGAACCGTTGTATATTCATGTTTTCGTCCTTGATATAAGGCATATACCTCATCATCTCAAGAAATTTGATGACATATTCATCTATGGTGAGATATCCTATCTTGAGTTCATAGAATTCCTTAGTATTTTCATCATAGTACGTCTTAGATAGATATTTTTTCTTAAAATATTTCTCAAATCGTCTCCATGCCAACTCTTTCTCATGAATTCCTTTCACATTCCTAAGGTCCTCCCACCATATGGAAGCCTTTCCATTCAAGTTGAAAATGACTATTCGAGCCTTTAAGTTTTCAGAGTAGTCATGGACTCCAAAGTACTTCTTTAGGCCAAGTATCCAAGCTTCTGCTTCTTCCCCCTTCTTAATATATCCATCAAAAGTGGGTGGCGTAGCTTTCTTAAACTCTTCATGGTCATGGCCCTTAACACATTTTCTCCTCTTTCTTCTCCCTTGAAAGGGTGAGTTGGTATCACTACTAGAAAAGTCCTTGGAGCTGTCAGTTCTCTTACTAAATGATTCTTCAGATGAGTCCTTGATGTTAACATGCCTCTTGTTTCCATGTTAGGATTTCTTGTCTCCATGTTAGGATTTCTTCGAGGTTCTTCTTCCCATGTTGTTACTTTCAAGGCCATGTTTTTGTATCTCAGGTGGACTTTGTTTTTTCTTAGTATTATGCCCTTCCATGTTACTGGCTACTAGACCATGTTGCAAGTGCCTTTGTATATCTGATAGGATTAGCAGTAGGACTACATTAAATTTAGTTTGTTTTTATCATCCTTTCATTGTCTTCCTTATAACTTTGTAATTCTTCCATAAGGCTTCTTATAGTTTCACTAAATCTAGAGGGGTTTCCACCACCCTCTCATCATAGTATTCTTCTCTATTATGTGAGATTTCTCCAAAATCATGATGTGTCACCATTATTTACATTGTAGTTTCCTTGCTTCCCATTGACTGTTTGAGTGTTGATAACAACATTTTCTGTTACTCAATTGTCCTCAAATTTTATGAAGCACACGAGAAATTTTGTAAGATAAAATTAGCTTCATTATTCCACATACAACATCAACATGCAGTTCATATTTAAAACATGTAAAAACAACAAAATTTCTCACTCTCTAGTAGTAAATCTTAAATAAGCTCTTATAGGTGGGTAGGGTAGGGTACCCTAACCCTTAAAGGTTTTCTATTAGAATTTATTTTCTCTCTTTCATGAGCCCAATCAGGCCAAGCATTGTTGCTTTCTTTGATATCACTATGTAACACACTCAAACCCCTAAGTATCCTTTTAAGGGATGGGGGTATAAATTTTCCACTTTCCTACAATTCCCTGAATTCCTCAGTTGAAGATGACATTGCCTTGTGCTCATTGAGAGCTTTCCATTGACTAGAAATTTTCCCAAAATCAAGCTCTGGTTTGAAATTTATATCCTTCCAAAGTTTTCAGGGTGTCATTGGCCAATGGAAATCCCCTTCATCACATGGAATCTACGTAGCTTCACCTCTATAATACCGTCTGACATGGCATGTCGTGATCTAGGTTGTCACCCCCTGACGGTGACATGGTTGTTGGTTGCAGGGAGTATCTCCTGGTATTCATGAATACCAAGCCTTCAACCCTTCTTCATTCTTGTGAAAGTATAAAACTTATTTAGAGACTCAAAGTCCTAAAGTCCCTCTCCACACCAAGATCTATGGTGGACTTCTATCCACCTTTAAAGATTTGATAACTGAGAACTATCCATACTTAACATGGGGTTTAGACTTGACACGAAAGGGGGTCCCACACTTAACTCATGACCAATCCCACAATACCACATGGAACTATCCAGACACTCCACATCATAATGGAGTATATGGGCCCATCCAATTATAGTTGGAAACTTCAACAAGGGAACTTCAATGCTTTGAAATTTTCCACATGATCCTATATCTTCGAATCTCCCAAAGTCCCAAAGTATCAAGGTCCTAGAATTCCTTGCCCTATATTCTTTGGCCTTCTACCTTCATGATGGTTTCACCACTTGAATCTTATATCTCAGAGTAATACCTCACCAAAGTAATCATGCTATCCCCTCGCTAGTTGATCGAATAGATGAGAAGGTTCCCAACGGATCCTTAGATCAATGGTCCACATCACTCCCAAATTCCTCCCCTTGAATTGACTATTGGAGAGATTTCTCCACTTTGGGACTTTGTGAGCTCACGACCTTTCCTATTCTTAACCCTTTTATTTCCCCCAAGGTTTACCTGCCAAATTTCATAAAAGGGAGATGAATTCTTGTTGTCGGTAGTAGTACTGCTTACTATGTCCTTCCACTATACTCGATCTAATGATTGAGAAGGATCCTGAAGGGTCCTTAGATCAATGACTCATGTTGTTTCATGACTTCGTCATTCAGGGATCTCGAATGCTTCCAACTCTTTCACGTCCAGAGTTGGTCAATGTTGAATGACCGTAACTGGTATTTGACGGTCAAGAAGGGTTTCGAAGGATCCTTAGATATACGGTTTGCATCACTTCATGACTTTGAAATTTGAGGGTTCTGACCGTTTGACACCTTTTTGCTCCTAGAGTAGGTCAACACTGAATTGACTGTATTTTATATACAATGGTCAAGGAATATCCCAAAGGTCCTTTGATCTATGGCTTGAATTGTTTGGTGAATGAAAAGTTGGTCAGGGTTTAATGATAGGGCGGATCCCAGGGTAATGGATAAGAGACCGCCAGTTGTTGGTTAAACCATATAGTAACCATGTTAGTAGGTTTCCTTCGACATGATTGGATTTTTGTGAAGTTCAAACATCCCAGAGCTCCAGACCTTCAAATTCCCAAATCCTAGATAACTTATCTCATGTTGAGCATAGTGAAGGGTTCTAGGGTCTTGGTCATATGGGAATTTGATAAGCCCTGAGGGATACACTCTTAAATCTTAACCATGAATTGATTAAGTCCATGAAATCGAGCATGAGGTCAATTGGAAAATAATACAGTTTGAAGGAAGTGCCCCGACTCTGTATAATACGAGTTCAAAACAGTCTTGTAGAGTCTATCCCTACTCTATATTCACATATTTCATATTTGGAGAGTCTCTTAGAGGATTAGAACGTATATAGATTTAGACAGGGGTCACTCGCCGCTTTCCCCATATTCGTTTAAAACTCATTACTAACAGTTCTCCTTTTCTAAACATAATTAATCAAAAAACCATTAACATAATATGATATTCAAATTCTACTTCATATTTCCTATGTCACATGGCCATCAAAGTTACCATACTTACCATTCAAACAAAATTAAAATATTATGCTAGCATCTAGCTCAAGAAAATCATATTATAAAAAAAATAGTCAATACAATATAAACTCATAATCACACTTATCTGAAACTTGGAAATTAGTTGGAAACTGTTGAAAGGGGTGCTCTTTTCCACCCAACCATAAACACAATTTCTCTTGGAGTATTCCTCCACTAGCCACCCCCTATCTATATCATGATTCCATGAGAGGGATTCTTGATGAAGGACGGCCACCCAGACATCTGCTACCACCAGGACCTTCTTTTCCCCAGGCCTGAAGAGCTAAATTGCTTCTTCAAGTCCTTATCGGGACCTTTCCGCACCCACAAGATTCTCTCTTGATGATTTCCTTTTAGCTTATCGGGAAATCGGAACTCGCGTGATTGTGAGTCCTACACTCGGTCACACAATTCCCGATGACCGATGAAATATCCCCTTTATGCCTTCCTTGCTTCTGTTGGGAATTATCCCGTCGCGAAATTGCCTTTGCGAGGTAGTGAATTACTCGCCTCAAGGATTCCCGATCCTCGATCCGCGATGGCACTTAGCTTCGCTCTTCAGCCCCCTCTGCTAACTCCTTTCACACGTGACCTTCCAGTCCACGAGACCATGACCCGTTCCCTATCGGAATTCCGAGCTTCGGTAAATCAAAATGCACGAAACTCACGTCTTTAGGATCTTCGATCCCCGATTTCCGATGCCACCTGTCCCCCTTTTTCTGTCCTCTAGGGTCCACATGCTAACTGACAATTTCCGAGATATCACCTCTCGCGACCTTGCAAAATTTGACGCTAAAATTTGTGTCTCCCACTCGCAAACCTCCAAGCTCATGACCTGCCAATGCCACCTGTCGCCGCCTCCCCACAAGGGGTGACCTCCTGAAACCTGTCCTCCACTACACTCAAAGACTATGAGTTTATTGCATTTCGGAGTTTTGCGATTCCTTCGACAGCGATTCTCATGATACCAAGAATTACGAAGTGCCGAACCCCTATGCACGTGCGAGCGCTCTCCTCTGTGTCACCCTTACCTCATCACTCTATCGGGTATCACGGGATCACGATTTCAAATGTAGCAATTCCTTGGTGGGTGAAAAATCTGAATGCCAAAACCTGACTCTCTGGATTGCTGACGCGTGTCCAATCTGGGATCTACGGTTATGGTTCCTTCGGAAAGTCGCGAGTCATGATTTCTCTCTATGAGAATTCTATGTCACTGAAGACTCCGATTCTTCGATGAATCAAATCCCGACGGAATCAGAATATTTCCCTGCACGCTAAGGCTTAAGCCATGCGCATCTCCCCGAGATCTGACAGCTGTCAGGACTTCGCTAATCATTCCTGCGGATCCTGACCATCGATTTCTCCTCTTTGGAGATTTCTCAAAAATGACTAAGTGTTCCTTTTCGCACTCTGCCCTTCAAAGCCTGCGCTTGGAACTCGTTCTTGCAATGTCCACGCACAACTTCCAGTGCTTTCCTTTGACGATACCATGAAGGTTCTACACCTCCTAATCTTTTCAACTCTGATTCTTCAGAGAAACCTGCGCACACCTCTTGCGCTTGATATTCAACCACCTCAAGTGTTGAATACTTCAGACTCTGTGCAACTCCTGCAACAACAGTACCTAAATTTCCTTTGCTCAAATTAACCACTGAGACTTCTTCCTTCAACCTGCACACTCCTTGCATGGCTGCAATAACCCAAATCGACTTCTGGGCGAATAAGAACAAAAGCTAATCTACTGGGCCTTCATCAACACACTCTTTGCGGATGAATTCAACTCCACTCGATGCAGGAATCTCTTGGTTCAGATAGAGAAACAATTGAAACTTATTCTCTTCTCTCTCAGACTTCAGTTAAAAACTAAAATATCATGCATAGCATATACAAAGCAAATGCATAACCAAAAAAACAAACATTCATGAGCACATAAATCACATACACAGAGAAACAACACCAGCCATGAATTTGAATCAGAACTGTCTTCTATTAATTCAAACGCCTGTACATGGGTGTTCTTCACAGTTTTCTCTGCTTGCTCTCCTCTTCTGAATGCTTGATAATCCAGAATATTGTTACAATGTACAATGAGGGTGTCTATATCCGTTTTCCCTCTCGGACTTTAAACTATCAAATATAGAATTAAACATCCTATCTACCAGCATTAAATCTATTAAATGCCTCGTATCTACTTCAGACAAGAGCGTATGGCTCGAGGTTTGATACAATATACAAAAGTCACTCCTTCATAAAGGATTCATTAAAGACTTGTGCTACAATCCAAAAGCACGTTTCAAAATTTTGGGTTTATTTCTCCAGCTGTTCTCCGCTTGATGTGCTGGCTCACTTGATGAGTTGGCGATGCTCCTGCATAAATTCTTCTTGACCTCAATAGGAAGAAGAGACAAGGTTTAATCTCCTTTTCCCACAGGAACCTGACAATCCATTTTTCTATCCACCAAGCAAGGGATCCTATTGTGATTTATCACTCAATCACCACAGATCCATTTATTAGCTTGATTAGAAAACACTGTCCAAGAGTTCCCGTAACCAGAACAACTTAGTTTTTTAATTCGTCTTCAGATCAGAGAGCCTCATGCACTCTTCTTCTTTCTGAACGGTCCCTAGACCCATTCATGCATCCTTATTCTTCCCTCTTCTGCCCTCTTCCCACAATCTTCCTTCATTTTCTTTCATTTTCAAACAATATTTCATGGTTTACATCAGGAAGTTTCCAGATGGGTACTCGTCCCATCTCCTCATTGACTCATGAGGAAGACTTCCCAACTACTAGTCTAACTGGTAATTAAGTTTTTCTAGGTGAGAATACTATTATGGGTTTGTGCAATTTATATCCAACAGAGTGAAGACCTGGCATGGGTCATCTCACCATTACCGGTTCCCATTACCATGCTTCTCATGCATCATGATCCATCTCGATACCCTCTTTCAACAGTCATGCCACAATTTTCTTTTATTAGTTAACAAAATATATACATTACCTTCTATATCAAGGTTCATTGTCTGTCCAACATTCACATGACAAATCTATCCATAGTCTTGTTCGCAATAATAATAATAATATTTACAATCTGGGGGAAACAAGGGTGTTACATCCTTCTCCACCTATCCAAGATTTCCTTGAATCAAAGTCCTTCATTATCCAATCACGTCTCACACACAAGTGTATTCTCCTTCGCCCTTGCCTTGATTTTAGAATCTTGGGTTATGAACTTACCCTAATTTTCAAAGTGATTGATAGTTGAGATTACTTCTCACCTCACTTGAGATTAATGTCTAATATTAAATGCTAATTACTTTTAGAATTTCCTTAAATAACCAAACTAATTAATAAAATCACTTTACTTTAATAATTCCTTTAATTAAGGTAAAATATTAAGGTAGAAGGCTTTGGACGACTTCCACACATATAGACACTTATACCTATGTGGAAGTACCTGTCTGATGCTATCAACATCAACACTCACTCTTAGCGAGGAAGGTATTCTGCACCACTCCAAGTTTGTCTCTAAAGAATAGAAACGTCCCTTTCACCAAGGGTTTGGTCGAAACATATGTAAATTTCTCATCTATAGAAATATACTGAAGCTTCACTGCTCTCTTCTGGATTCTATCTTGAATGAAGTGGTATTTGATCTCAATATTCTTGGACCTGTCATCGAATACTTGATTCTATGATAGTTTGATACAAATATGATTATCACACTATATGATTGTAGGCTCAAAATATTGACCAAATAAACCTGTAAGCAATTTTTGAATACAAATGGATTCATAGCTATCCATACTCAGTTCCATATACTCCACTTTTTCTGAACTAAATTCTACAAAAGTATGCTTCGTGTTGAACCGAGTAATAATTTTTTATCCCAAGTTGAAGAAGCACTCGAAGGTTCTCTTTCTATCTAATGCACTCCCTACCCAATATGATTTTGTATATCCTTGCAAATCCACTTCATGTTCTCCAAGATTTATCAATCATTACTCCAATGTACCTATCAAGTACCCGAGAAAATGATTTTTTTTTTATCCAATGCACCTACCTTGGATCCACCATGAAATGACTTAAGGTGTTTACAAAAAACATATATATGGCCCAACATTGACCAAATACATCAAGGACCCTATCATCTTATTGTATGTCATGGGATCCAAAAAATATGAATTTGAAGTGATAACCTTCTTCAGATTGGTAACCATAGGTGTAGCCATCGGTCTACAATCCTCCATGTTGAATCTCCTCAATATATCTATTGCGTACTTCCCTTGACCGAGGAATATCTCTCCCTATACCTTCCATACCTCTAACCCCAATAAATAATGCATCAAGTCAATGCCCTTCATCTCGATCTCAATAGATAAATATGCTTTGCACCCTACAATGAGATCCTCTTCACATGTGAGAAATAAACAATCTATGTACAAAATCAATATGAGTGGATATGCCCCAACAAGTATGAAGTACAAGTTAGTATCCACGTCACTCTTGGTAAATACCATACTCTGTAAGCATCTGTCAATCCTAGAATACCATGCCCTGGGTGCCTGTTTGAGTCCGTACAAGGATTTATTAATCCTACACACATGCGACTCCCTCCCATTGTTATCAGACTAATCGGTAGGTGCAGACACTAACTGATCTCCCTAGATCCACCTGGATCTAGAACAAAACACACCGGAACATAACGCTTTCCTTAAGTTTTAGATATTGAATTTACTAACCAAAGAGGGATGGGTGACATACCATTTAAATGTCGCTTCCTCTCGCCATCGCCATCCTAGATCCATTCCAACGCTCATACAATGATGATCCTGTAAAATAATGCAACCAACCAAAGTGATAGCAATAGAATAAAATTACTATAAACCTATATATGTGATCAAGGAATCATACAATAAAACACAACAAGATTTATAGGAAAGAATCATATTATTGTATCATATTAAATGTGAAAGAGATATTACAACCATGGCCTTGATGTCGTAAGGTCCCTTCCAACTGTCCTTCATTCCCCACACACTTTCACTCCAAGAATTCTGAGAGCATAGATTTGATGATATTCACAATCTATCTTGACAAAGAAAATCTCAAAGCCACTCCAACCAAGCTAATAATTCCAAGCCAACCAAAGCTAACAAGCTCAAGAACCCCTTCTCCATGAGAGCTCCTCTCCTTTTATAAGTTAAAGAGGATAAGGTGAGGAGGTTAGGATGATCCCACTAAATCATGAAAGTGAGTAAAATCCAAACCATTCGGATGCCACCTCACCATGGAAGTTTCTCCTTCTAGAAGATTCAAGAAAACGCTTGTTTTTCCCACGTGTAAGCATTCTCGCACCCTGCTTATAGTGCAACCTGTGAACCGTTCGCACCCTATCTATGATGCAACCTACGAGAATCGGGAATTATCGCACCCTAATACATAGGCAGCCTGCGAAATTCTTTTTTTATAAGGTTTTTACATAGGAAAATGCAACTTCTTTTCTCAGGAAAAGTTCTTCTCCCTTCTCTCTTCAGGAACTTAGGCCACTGACCCATCTGAAGAAAAGATATAGGTTTACATCATTAACGATCATAGGGATGATGAAAATAATGTGTAATAGAGATCCCCCCAAATTATGAAGTTAGAACAGAGTGATAGCTGAAATACTTTGTCGAGTGTGTGTAGGGAACAAGGAACAGTCGGTCGGAAACCTGCCAACAAACAAGGAAATATAATACAATAATATATCATCACTAAGGTAGGAATTCCCATACTCAGAATACAAATGAATCAAAGCATAAATGCTGACATGTGAAGATCCATGTCAAGTAAGACAGGTCATGGCCACCAAACATATACTGTGGATCCATGCCGATATGACTCAAATCTGATCATAGCCACCAAAATTACACTGTGGATCTATGTGTTAAAGACTCAAATTTGAACATTGCCACCAGACATATAATGTGGATCTATGCAACAATACACTGAATATACTCCAACGCAACCTGGATCTGTCAGAAAATATCCAGGGTCATCATCTCCACCACTCTATAGTACGAATCTAACCATGTGAATACATGTGCTGAAGTCGAACATGGTAGAAACCACTTGATTACCGGTCATTAGTGTATACTATTAACAAGTGCGATGGAAATCACCATTAATGTCAATGAATCCCAAGGTACACTAGTACAATCTAATGAATGTGAATAAATGAGCTGAAGTCGAACACTCGACGGAATCTCCTGATCAGGGGTCAATAATGAAAACCCACTGTCGAAAGCGAGGAAACCTGCCATTAAGGCATGCAAGTTCCAAGGTACCAATTAGTTTCTAAGTCTAATTTCTGGATAATGAGTTGAAGTCGACAGGAAAAGACTCGTCACAGGAGGGCCTTAATATATCCCACATCAATGACATGAAAAAAGTAACAAGATTTGATGTAGATCAGAGTAACAAGTGATTCAAGACTGACTTAGGGATGACCGACGCAATAGAAGGCTTAAAGACTGCAAAAATGGCCGACTCAATAGAAGGCTTTTTGGGTTGAACTTCTCTTTGAACATATTGATGACACGACAACTGTCTTGGAAACACTAACTCAACAACAAGGATCACAGACCAATTTGTAATCTTATAGAAGTATGATCAGGAGACAAGTGGATTTTCCAACCTAGACACAAAGCAAGTGAAAGGGTGTCATGTTCAAAAGTGACTCTTCCACAGAATACAGGTTTAGATACATTTCTTTCCCAATTTCCCCCCCACCATTTCTGGCGAGTACCTCTTTATTTTTACACAAGCTTGAGGAGGATAACATATGCTTGTAATGTAAGCTCATCCTTCGAACGAGTCCCTCAGAGTATGTTTAACGAACCCTAAGAAGGAGTGGTTCAGTCCCATTTGGGCCTTTCAATGTTTGTTTTATGAGTCCAAAAAAAGAAAACTCGGGGGTTTTTCATGTTTTGAGAGTCTGAAAAACACTTAAAAGAGAACTCTCTCAGTTCCTTTTTCGTAAAATAGTCTGATGAGACTGAAAAAGAGATAAATTATCACCCAACAGATGCTTTCTTTAAATAATTTAACGAGCGTTAAAATAGAAAGGTCGCTCGGCAATCTTTTCATGTTTAGAGAGTCTGAAAAGAGCTTAAAGGGAACTCCAGGGGGTTCCTTTTTCGTATAACCTTTACGAGTCCGAAAAAGTGATAAAAGTATACTCGGTTACATTCTCATTGATTTACGAGAATGAGAAAGAACAAAGACTAAGCGCGATAACTTATTCTCATGTATTTACGAGCATGAGAAAGATCAAAGACTAAGCTCGGGATTGTTTTCATTTTTACGCAAGCTTAAAAACAAAAAAAAACTATGCTTGGGATAGATTTTAATTTTTACACAAGCTTAAAAACTAAACAAAACTATGCTTGGACCTAGTTTCATTTTTACACAAGCTTGAACCAAAGGAAATTATGCTTGAGGTAAGTGGTTTCATTTTTACACAAGCTTGAACCATAGAAAACTATGCTTGCAACTTCCCAACACATGGTTGGTACTTAGCCCCCAGCTTAAGAAGCTAGTGGCTCAAACTTCAGCATGAAGTCCAGAGGTTGTAAGAAAATCCCCCCCAAGCTTCATTTCATCCAACTACATAGGAGAATGAAATGAAGCTTCAAATACTAGATGAAGGACTTGACTCAAATAGAGAGGGGGAAAACTATTTCATTTTTTAACGAGTTTGAGATAGAAACAAGAACTATGCTCATAACCCCTGTTTCATTTTTTAACTAGGTTGCCACAGAGATGAAAAACTATCCTCAGTAAGTGGTTTCTTGATCATGGATTCCAAGAGGACAATGCTCCGGAATGACACCATGTCAACAGACAAAACTTGGTCATGGCTTCCAAGAGGTCTTCATTTGACGGAAGAAACACACTTTGGAAGGACACCATGTCGAGGGTCGTGACAGGAGTAAAGAGATCAGGCTCTAAAAACCCTATCAAAGAGATCACCATGTCAACTACTGGATCTAAGTCATCAGAAGTCGAAGCCATGGGAGACAATGCCACATAATTGACCTGTGGCGGGGGTGATATCGTCTGCATATAAGAACCATTCAGGGAGGAAATCCAGGCGGGGTCAATGAATGAAAGTTGATCAACAGTCACAACCCATCCATCGTGAGGGAAAGATATCATGTGAAAAAGAGTAGACAGAATAGATTTCATAGCATAGACATAATCCCACCCAAGGAGTAAAGCAAAAGCCAAGGGGTCTTGGACCACCATGATGTCAATGAAGACAGTTTTCCCTCCCAAAGTTACAGGAAACTGAGGAAGGGTCCCTAAAGGTTTACTAGTTCTTCTGTTAAAAGCTAACAGATTCTGCGTAACTAGTTCAAGCGGAGGATAACCCAAATCTTTCCAAGCAATGGAGGACAAAATACTAATAGACGAACCTTCATCTATCAACATTCGAGGAACGTCCCAACCACAAACTTGCACTGTAATCTGGAAAGGAATGTGAGAGGGAAGACGAGGGCTAGTTAGCACACCCCAATCAAAATGGATGGCCTCATTACTTAGAGGGGGTTCCATGGGAGATGGATGAATACCCCTCGACACGGTAGAGTCTGTATCAATGAGAAAAACATGGGCAGTGTCGGGTTTACTCTCTAGCGGGAGAGTAGGATCGACCGATGATGAGATTAGATCGACCACTTGGGTTTCATTCTCCAAGGGGAGAATGGGGTCGACAGGTGTAAATGGATCGACCACTTGGGTTACACTCTCTAATGGGAGAGTGGGATCGACTGAGGATGGGATCATATCGACCTCTTTAGTTTCTCTCTCTGATCACATCTTTAGGAAGGTATCAGATCAACCACTTTGTCAATTGGTTCAACTAAGGATGTGACCAGATTGACGACATGATCAAACGGATTGACCAATGAAGGTACCAGAGTGATCATTCCATCAACTATGGGAGGGTTGAGAGAAATCTTACAGTAAGCAGTTGGAAGTTGAGGCTGTGAAACAGTGATGTCTTCCAGTAATTTCGAGGCTTCATCCATATGAGGACAAAGGTGAGTGAGATGACTCCCTTTGCATAACATACACAGGAACTTGACTCTACTTTTCGTCTTCCCAACCGTACAATGACTGGTTGACGGGGGGTCGTCAGCATGTTGTTCAGAGGCTAACAACATGGGTTGGCGAGGGAATGTAGACCATGCTTCTATAACCTTGGATAGACCAGGGAAATCCTTAAGAAGATGGCTACCCTTACAAAGCCTGCAAGGGTACTTGGGCTTACAGTTTGTTTGGGTGATATTGACATCATCAACATTCCCAGCATGAGTAACAGTAACTGGTTGTTTTCCAACATGTTTGACAGTGATTGGAGGTTTGGATCCTTGCTTAATTTTCTTCTTCTTCTTATTCACCAGGTTACTAGCTTCAGAACTTTCGCTCGACGAAGAAGATGAAACGGAAGGTGACCTTGCAAGCGAAGAAGGTGAAGAAGACCTTACTGGTAAAGAAGGTGAAGTATCAACATGAGGTTGATGTTCTTGGGGGGAAGTTCTTACGACCGAAGCACTTACTGCATTCGGGATTACCTGAGTGGAAAACAACCACACCGACAATCCAATTGTGAGACCTAGAAGGCTCAAAGTAGCGATGTGAGGAGGACCAATGTTTCCATAAGAAGGAAAAAAAAAGGTTCCCTTGGAGAAGAATTTCCTTCATTGGTCATTTCAGGAACTAACACCATTAAAAACAAAAATCCAATCTAGAGTCCTCTAAGGAAAACAAACAACACACGCTAAAAATCTAGTAAGCAAGCAAGAAAAAAAAACCTTCTCACAATGAGCACAATAGTTGGTGATGAAATCCAATGTCGCGGGAACAAAGTAAGAAGGGGCTGAGATAGAGCAGGTGGAAAAGTTACGTTGACGACTTGCTTAACGGACTTACACCCTGGTGTAATCTCCCACACATAATCGTGGGTATACCCTCCAAGGAGCTCGAGTGAGTTTGGCCAACGTCGATTCCAGGTACCGTGAAGACTTGCCCCTCCACAGTCACCTTGTGTAAATACCCTAAAGAGATAGACCACTAGGGATACCACCGACAACAATAAATCTTGGGGGGATAGTCGATAGTCCGATCCACGTGCAAGGGCAGGGTATCTAGACTGAAATCAACTTGAAAGGATTCCACTCATCATTGTGGGTATACCTCTCAAGCGACCCCCATAATACACGTGACCTCTACACCAAGACCAACAAAGCAGGGTGAGTAACTCTTCCAGTCTCAATGTGACCTCGTGATTGACCCTTGTGTTAGAAGGGCTTCCTAGGACAAAAGGTAATAAGTGGATTTAACCGCTCCCTAACTTAAGATTCTATGTTTGTTTGCAGCTTTGGAAAGTTATCTTTCTCACCTATTCCAAAGCCCTACAACTAATCTAATGTAGGTTTGCTACCAGAAAATATAAAAATGTCGAATCAATTTTTATAATCACTTTATTTTATGGCTGTTGTTACTCAAACGGAAGATGGCACGGACAATATGGTGTTTTGACCGACTCAAAAATTATGCAAAGATATGAAGATGCAATCTTTTCATTTCGATTAAAGCTATGCTATGAGAAGGAGAAAACATTTATCATTCTCATATGCATGATGTCCCAAAATATATTAAATTCATCAATATCAAGATTCTCAAGAAATGAGAAAAAGGTACTGAACACCAATGCACGATTCATGGCCCCCCCTCGGCCATGAGGGGGAATTTTTTTCATAATTTAAGATCAAAAAATGCCAAGAATCATGCAATTTTGCTACTTGAAATGCAAGGATGACCCCAATCTAATATAAAGCAAGAAATTAAATCTTTTTGTTTCAAAAATTTCACTAAAAGAAATAATGAACTTTCTTAAAACAAAGAAACCCAAACTAAAAGTTCTCTTTTAAAGAGAACTATTAAGAAGAAATCTGATCTTTCCCTAAACAATTCTAAAGAAAACACATGCTTTGTAATTGAAAGACACTCAAAGCAAGAGACTAATCCTTCAAAACCAAACAAATAAAAGATGGATAAAAGCAACTCAAAGAATGTCAAGAAGACTATAAATAGATCAATATAGGATCCAAAAGTTCAATCCAGTTGTTCAAAGCAAATCTGGGCATCAAAAAATGACAAGACCCAATCCAAAAAGTTTACAAACAAGTTCGTAGCCTAGAAGTATATTACAGTGCGAGAATTAGGTATTCTCACAGGATAGACATTGGTAGGGTGCGAGAAGTTTGCATTGAACCTAACAGTAGGGTGCGAACATCAATGATTCTCGCAGTCCACAGACAGGTACAATGCGAGAATGTCTATAATCAAAGAAAATTTTGAAAAAGGACAGGGAATCTATGTGAACCTCTAGATCTATAGAGTCTGGATGGATGTCCCACAGACTCAGAAACCAGAAAACAAGCAATCAAAGGAAGGGAAACTAGACTAAATAGGAAACAATCCATTCCCTAGTGGAGTCACCAATTTTGTTATCGGACTAATCGGTAGGTGCAGACACTAACTGATCTCCCTAGATCCACATGGATCTAGAACAAAACACACTAGAACATAACACTTTCCTTAAGTTTTAGATATTGAATTTACTAACCAAAGAGGGATGGGTGACATACCATTTAAATGTCGCTTCCTCTCGCCATCACCATCCTAGCTCCGTTCCAATGCTCATACAATGATGATCCTGTAAAAGAACGCAACCAACTAAAGTGATAGCAATAGCATAAACTCAATATAAACCTATGTATGTGATCAAGGAATCATAAAATAAAACACAACAAGATTTATAGGAAAGGATCATATTACTGTATCATATTAAATGTGAAAGAGAGATTACAACCATGGCCTTGATGTCGTAAGGTCCCTTCGAACTATCCTTCATTCCCCACACACTTTCACTCCAATAATTCTGAGAGCATAGATCTGATGATATTCAAAATCTATCTTGACAAAGCAAATCTCAAAGCCACTCCAACCAAGCTAATAATTCCAAGCCAATCAAAGCTAACAAGCTCAAGAACCCTTCTCCATGAGAGCTCCTCTCCTTTTATAAGTGGAAGAGGATAAGGTGAGGAGGTTAGGATGATCCCACTAAATCATGAAAGCGAGTAAGATGCAAACCATTCGGATGCCACCTCATCATGGAAGTTTCTCCTTCTAGAAGATTTGAGAAAACACTCATTTTTCCCACGTGTAAGCATTCTCGCACCCTGCTTATAGTGCAACCTGCGAACTGTTCGCACCCTAGCTATGATGCATCTTGTGAGAATCAGGCATTATCACACCCTAATACATAGGTAGCCTACGAACTTCCTTTTTTATAAGGTTTTTACATAGGAAAATGCAACTTCTTTTCTCAAGAAAAGTTATTCTCCCTTCTCTCTTCAGGAACTCAGGCCACTGACCCCTCTGAAGGAAACAGATAGGTTTACATCATTAACGATCATAGGGATGATGAAAATAATGTGTAACACCCATGTACCTCAAATCCATGAAGTTTATCTATATATACTTCCTCCTCAATGATCCCATTGAGTAAAGTTGTTTTCACATCCATCTGATATATCTTGCACCTCATAACTGAAGCAATAGAAATAACAACTCGAATAGAAGCATACCTAGTGATTGGAGAAAATGTTTCCTTGTAGTCCACTCCCTCTTTCTGGGAGAAATATCTCACCACAAACCTTACCTTTAAGTTTTTGATGCTACCATATGCAACATACTTGATTTTATAGAGTCACCTGAAACTCATAATTGACTTCCCCTCTGGTCTCGACACTATGTCCCAAAAATTATTCCTCATAATATAGGTGTACTCCTCTACCATGTAATCCCTCTATACTTTTTGATTCACTGCTTCCTCAAAACTAGAAGGTTCAACATCAATGATGATACTCATAAATGCCATATAGTTTGAAAATTTCCTCAAAGGCATGCACTCTTTGACCACACTCCTAGGAGCCTCACCAACATCCCTTCATGTCTATAATGGCCTCCTAGGCCTCCTAAAAGGAATGGAAGGGGTTAAATACTCCTCCCCACCTGAAGTATGAGCTATCGATTGTTTCTCATCCTTTAGAGCCTACTGCTCCTCATCCTTTGTCAACGCTGATGACTCCTGAGATCTCCTAGATTCCAAATTATCCTCAAACTCAACTTCTCTTCTCACAAATATCTTCCGTTGCATTGGGATGCATATCATGTAAGCCTTTGAAGTCTCTCTATACCCCAAAAGTATACCCTTTTGTCCTCAATTATCCAACTCCATCCCCTTCTCCACAGGCACATGGATGTAGACTGGACAACCAAAGATCCTCAAATATCCTATATCTAGCTTCACTCCTGAGAATTCCTCCTTGAGAGTCTTGTCCCCCAATATCCTATGAGGACCCATGTTCCTCACATATAATTCTATGTTACATGCCTCTACCCAAAGAAACATAGGCAACTCCCAATCATGTATCATATCCTTGGAAAAGAGGATAATGGATTGATTCTTTCTCTCCACAACCCCATTTTAGTGAGGATTGTATGAGACTGCCAACTCCCTCTTGATCCCTACCTCCTTGCATAAATCCTCGAATTAATTTGAGCTATAATATACCCCATTATCTGACCTCAAGACCTTGATATTATTTCCTATTTTGTTTCTCTACCAAATCTATTAATTCATGAAATTCACTGAAGACCTCATCCTTGGTCTTGATAAAGAAGATCCAGGTTTTCCTAGAAAATTCATCAATAAATGTCACATAGTATGAAGATCCCTATATTTATTTTATTGACATTATCCCACTCACATATGAATGTATACAATCCAATATCCCCTTGGACCTACTCTCACTACTTGAAAAATAATCCTTGGCATTCTTTCAAAGTGCACACCCTCTACACATTCCCTGTTGCTCAATACTGAACTCTAGAAGACTTGTAACAATACTCCTCATAATAAACAATGATTTGTGGTATATGCGTCCCAACCTCCTATTCCAGAGATCATATAGGTTTTCTTTGTCATGTACCAAATCTTGAAAATGATTTCCCTACAACCTGTATAAAGTTCCCTCTCTAACCCCAAAAACCACTATTGTGTTCATGCTAGCTTTCTCTGAATGTATGAGTACTTTCCCTCTCTAAAAAGTAACAAAAAAAACCCTATCCTCCATATTTGAGAATGAGAGAAAATTCTTCTTCAAAAATGGTATGTAAATCACATCATAGGCATCCAATGAACCTCCTGAATCAAGATGGAACAAAACTGTTCCCTCTCCCTTCACTGCATACTTGGAATCATCCCCAAGCTCCACATGAACATATGATTCCCTCTCTATCATATTGATAAATAACTACCATGATTCTATCATATGATGAGATGTACCACTATCCAAGTACCATGCACTCCTAGTGGGTGTGCTGGTAGAAATGCAAGAAACTGGTGAGAAATCCTTCTCAAAATTCATTTCAAACACATCTAGTTGTGTCTCTGTTGATGATATTGTTTTCATATTTCCTTTACCCTTCTTCTTCAATGGACATTGAGATGCATAATTTCCATTATTATGACATGGTAAACAATTGATTTTACTCAAGTCCTTCTTCTTCCGTGGCTGTGATGATCCTTCATCACTGTTACCCTTCTTGCAAGAAATATTTCCTTTTCCATTCCTTGTCTTACTAAAAAGGGCTAAGTTCTCATCACTACTACCCCTCTTTCTTCTCTTAGACTCCTCTTGAGTCTCTTCCAGGATGCAATCATCCCAAATTCTCTACCAATATAGAATTTTTTCACGAGTGCAAACTTCTTGACAAATGGATCCCAAGACTTGGGAAGACCATTCAATGTCACATTCACGAGCTCTATGTCCTCTATTTTATCCCCTATGGCTGCAAGATAATCATGTACTTGTGTTATCCTCATGAAATAGATGGTAACATTGTTAGATACAGACATCTGCATCGATCTAAGTCTATTTCTTAAGACCATCTTTATGTTCATGTTAGTACTCTAGAATAAACCAACCAAGGAATCAAACATCTCTTTGGCCATGTTATTATCGGATAGGTGAGGAATTAGATGATTTTTCACTGAATTCAAGAAAACCCTCTCTGATTTGATCTCCTTCTTCTCATGAGATGCCATCACTGTTAGATCTGTCAGTGGAGCAACTACTTTATTCACTGACTCCCAAAGGTCATACTCCTTTAACACCAAAGTAACTCTTGATTTCCAAGATAGGAAGTTGGATTCTCCATCCAATCTATCTTCAACTCTCCACCCTACCTATGTCATCGTCTAGGTATGATAAACTACCTTGTAAATACCCTCTTGCTGAAAATGCCTCTATATTGACTTGTACGAACCTTGCACGTGCCTATCACCACTGCATCTTGCATATGTATGCAACTTCCCTTATTGAAACCCACATATGTACACACCAATGCTTATTGAAACCCATGTATACATGAATTTATCCAAATAAACCCATGTATTTATGTGCCTATTCCTTATGCAACCTACGTACAACTCCACAAAACTACAAAAACCTAGTTCTGCCTCAATATGACTATTTCCTTGAAATCTGTCCTTCGATTTCTTCTTGTTGGTCATGGATCTACTAAAATCTCCTCTTGATTTGATATATCTATACCAAATGCTATGGATATGAGACCTATCTTCCTTTCAAAATGACTTCTCTGATACCATGTTGAAATCCTTACTCCAACACCTAGGTAACTTTTTATCTAGTGATTTCCTTACTGCAAATAAGATTAGAACTCACAAAAAAATACACTACTAGAATGTTCAACTCCAATAAATATAGAAGAAGTGATATTGGAAACCAAATCATGCACACATAAACAACAATATTTTTGGGTAGATACCCCTCGAAAAAACCTAGAGGGAAAAACAATGTTGAGATGATTTTATTATGATAAAATTAGGGCTCCCGTAACATGAATAATGGCCCATTGAGAGAAATACAATTGCACAAAAACATGGAAAATTTTTCTCTACTGTACAACCTAGATCCAACACATGTTTCAAAGTGTACTTGCCTTTCCTTAATAAAACCCACGTATACGTGCTTGTATCCACTGGAACCCGCATAGACGAATTTAAGGACTATATGAAAAACTCCATATGGCTCGACCCTTTCTTGTGGCTTTGCACCACTGAAACCCACATGTGGCTACCTCAATTCTCTCTTCTCCTTGACCTGATGTCTAAATAGAAGTCCTTCTCCACCTATCCAAGATCTCCTTGAATCAAAGTCCTTCGTGATCCAATCATGTCTCACACACAAGTGTCTTGTCCTTCACCTTTTCCTTGATTTTATAATCTTGATTTATGACATAACCCTAATATTCAAAGTGATTGACGATTGATATTACTTATCACCTCACTTGAGATCAATGGATAAGATTAAATGCTAATTATTGTTTACATTTCCTTAAATAATTCAACTAATCAATAAAAACACTTTACTTTAATAATTCCTTTAGTTAAGGTAAAGTATCAAGGTAGTAGGCTTTGGATGACTTCCACACTTATAGACACTTAGATCTGTGTGAAAATACTTTCTCAATGCTACCAACATCAACAAGGATTGTATAAAGACTGGTCTTTGCTTGATAAGGTATGTACCCATGCATATTTGAGAGCATTATTGTAGCTAGTTTGTTTTTAAATAACTAATATGGCTATGTAGTTAGTTGCTAGTGTGAAAATATTTTTTCCACTTGTCTTATGCTTGTATACAATGAAATTCATGATGAAAAAGGTTGAAGTTCTTTTGAAACAACTGGTTTTAAAAATTTATTTTTGTTGGAATATTTTTTGGTGATAAGAATCATAGTGGATTGATTCCCTTTTTCATACTCTAGAATGTTTTCTACTGTCACTAGTTCATTATACCACTTTCCATATACTTTTTCACATTCTAGATTAGTTTGACTATGGAATTAAAATGGAGGAAAAATAAGTGAGTTCTGGATTAAACCCATAATGATGAACGATTCATTATGATGAAATGTGACCCGGTTTCTTTCTAGAATCAATCTTAAAGGTATGGAAGTTGAATTGGTTTGAAACCATGATTTTATTTATGAAAAATGTGTACCTCAAGTTGGATCTTCAATCATTATCATACTTGGTATTTCTTCCTTTGTTGAAAGAAGTGTTTCCTGGGTTAAAATGTGTTGTTGATACTTATCCCTTGAAACATTTACTTCATTATGCCCAAGGTTGTGAATTTGACATACCATGTTGGTATGGTGCTTGTGAAATCTTGCCCAGGTTTTTCTTAACTATTTTATATTATTCTTTGGTTACATGATAAAGTGTATGGGCACATTTTCATTCTAAAAAAATCTATCCATTTCTCTCATATGACGGATCATACTTTGTTTTGGTGTGTCGAATAATCCCACTGCCTGGAAAACTATCAATCACCACATTAACGTTTTTTATTATACTTGCCATGGGTATTACTAAACTTGGATATATGATCTTGAAAACTATAGACAATAATTAATACAATTTTACTCTTTAAAAAATAAAAGGGAATGCTTCAATGCTATAAGTATTATTGTGAATATCTTAAGGATGGTGTTGGCGCGCAGTGGGAAGACCCAGGGTTAATCATTAATAAACCAAAAAAACCCTTACACACCGGCCCTTTCAACAACACCTATAATCAAGTGAAGTCTCACCCAAGGAATCTAGAGGAGTTGCATGAACCAAGTTTCTACAATGATGAGGGGAAGTGAGGAATTCAACATGAGCATCCTATGCACTATCCATTCATCTACCATGTGCGTAGTTTTTGCCACTTGACCTTTAGTCATTTATCATCAACTTAAGTGCATGCGATTGTAACATCATATATTAGTGACATATTCAGAATATGAAAGATTTACCATCATCAAGAAATAACCATAAATAGTAAACAGATCTATACTAACCATCCATCATATGCATAAGAAACATAACACACAAAATCAGCACATCAAGAAACAAGGTTTTAACATGGTTCACCCCAAATTGGGCTACGTCACAATGACTGGCTTCTTATTTTATTCATTTTAAATCTCCTTACAGCTATGCACTGCACTTACAATAAGATATATCAGTTGACATTACCCAAACTTGCCTCAACCGTTTTATTGTAGTGCGAGCCTAACTCCTGAAAACCTTAGTCATAACTAAAAACACCAAACACTTAGTCAATTATTCACTCTTTTCTTCACTATATCCTCATGAATTGACTACCATGACTCATCGTTCACTCTTATGACTACTTTCTACCAAAAACCCATACATATTTATAGTTTCACAATAGGTCTAAGCCCATTACAACATGGTTACAAAGTGAACAAATTGTCCCAAAAATTCCTAACTAACTCTTGTTTCTTGAACAATGACTCCTGATAATGCACTAGCTCCTTTCCACACATGCTGCTTTGCCAAAATGTCACATGATCTTCTTATGCGATATTCCAAAAGCTTATCCAAAATAACCTTCTCTAATATCCCCCCAACACTAACATGTGGCTCATCCCAAGCCACTTCAGGCCTACTTCTAGGTTTCCAAGAATTTTTGTAGTATATCGCTAGTCGTTGCAACTTTTTCCCTAAATTATGCTTCCTGCTATACAATTTCCTTTGCCATTTCTGCAGTTAAGTGAGTCTTCAAATTTTCAGTGATTTCCTGCACTACCTGCTTGACCTTTCCTTGAGTGGATGCTAACTCCATAATCACCTTATAGGATTATTCTTGAAATACCTCAATCTTTTGCATGTGATCCTACTACTCCGTCCTTAGTTGATTTATTTCTGAATATAGCTTTTTATTTCTGGCCATTGTTGTGACGACCTATGTTGGCGGTAATGTACTCATTACTTCTTTGAACTTCTGTGCCCTATCCTACGCAACATGTATATTCTGGACAATCTCCTATAGCTCCACATATGCAGTCAACTGCATCCAAACTCCCATGCCTTTTGCATACAAATCAACACATTCTACTTCCATAATCTTGATGTTCTCTATGCTTTTGGTGGCCATATTTTCACATTGCTCCCTTTCCTTTGGGGGAGTGCTTGGTATCTGTCATGCCTCTACTTCGATGATATTTGTTTGGAAGCCTTGAATGGATTCAATCACCTTTGTCACATGTTCCTCCAATGGGGAATCTTTCTCCCTTAATTCTTTTGGTATAGTTTTATAGACCCCCTCAATTACCTATTTGACTCTCTCTTCCTTATGTGCTACCTCTTCGTGTTCTTTCCCGAGTTGGTCATATTCTTCTTGCAACATGTCCTTATCTATGATTGTCTTTGTGACCTCCAATGTGGTTGAAACTGCGTAGACTTGAAGTTCCTATGTCACGCTCGATTGTAAGCCATACACAATTTCTATAGGAAACCAAGATAACACTAAGTCAATATGACTTAGTTCCTTAGATTGCTCTTTCAATTATTCCATGGGGAACTCTAAGGATCCTGTCACTATCTTCATTACACGTCTTCCCTAGATATGATATATGCCATTTGTTTTACCTTATTTGTCTGCGATGTATTCTTTTCTTACACGTGTTTTCCTGTTTATACTGTTGCAAGTTTCGTGGTCTCCAAAAATTGTTGCAACACAACAATCTATGCTTGCATATCCGGATGCCTTTTCTCTTGTTGTTTTTCGTGCTCTCAAAAGCTTCATATATAGCTTCCTTAACTTGGTTTTCAGTTTTATCCAAGTCATCTTTTGTAAGGGCTTGAACGGATGGTTCCCTTACAACTTTCCTTTTCTTGCATTGTGTGGCTGGTTTCTAAGGTTGTCTTTTGTGTTTTTTTGCCTGCACCATTTCCTTTTTCCTTTTCTTCTCCTTCTTCTTCATCATCATCTATGTCTTGTACTTCTAGTTTTTGTTTCTCCATATTCTCTATATCTGATGTTGGGATCTTCCAATCGTCATCCCAATCATCCATTACGTGTCCCATCTCTTCCTCAATTAATTTGTACAGTGTGGGAAGCCATTCCTGAATTGGATCATTTTTGGCTTACACATACATGTGATGGAACCCTTCCTTAAATATCACAATTGTCTTGTATACTTCGACCACATGTGGTGGTATGCATGGTGTCCTATCAATGTTTTCATTAATAGATTCCTTATAGATGTAGAAGTTAATATTGTCGTCTAGTTGTCTCTCCTTGTGTGCAGTATGCCACAAGTTTGCGTACCTCACAACCAAACATGGTTTATTGGTCCCTAATACAAATTGTGAGTCCTCCAGATCCCTCCATGTTACTAGTTCTATTAGTATCAGTAACCATTCATAATGAAACTCCATACCTCTGTCTTACACTTCCCCGTAGTCTAGATGAAATTGGTTGACTAGGAAAGGATCCTAGCTCATCTGCACACCTTTGACACACTTTTCTGCCACTTCTATCACTACTGCTAGAACTTGATATCTGCAACAATTTCATATAAATTTACAAGATAAAACTTGCATTTAAAACTTGACACAATCATTGTTGATGCTTGCTACTTCGAATCCGCGAACTGCTCTAAACGTACCAAAATTCTCCTTCATCTTCTTCACCAATGATTTTTCATTGGACTTGTCCGTAAACAATATTTATGGGTTCTCTCTTGCCACATGAAACCCTATAATCCATGTGATCAAATATGTTTTGATAGACACAGGTCTTCCCAACTAGAGGTATCTTCCATGAATGAAACTCAACATCATCTTCACACATGTGTTTATCTCGTTTCTCCTACCAAAATGTGGTATCTGTAACAAATTCAGGGTTCCTGATTTTTGCAATCCTACTGCCCATGCCTTTGGATTGACTCTGATAAATGATGTCTATGGGTCGATGATTGTATTCAAATATTTGTTTGGGGTTAATTATGGGAAATTCTTCTTGTTGGACATGGCTAATTATGGCTACAAAATTCCACTACTTTGTTGTCATGTTCACTCTTTATTGCATGTATTTTCATGGATATTCTTAAATTATTTCCCCTCTTTCTTCATATTCCTATGTCACATTCCAATCTTCCTTCTTGCACAAAGATAATCCCTGTTGAATTTGTCTCTACAACGCTCTCTGGATTAACTGTTTGAACAATACTTCTATGATTCCTTCCAACCTTCTATCTCTTACTTTGAAAACTTTTGATTGTTTTTTCTTCTTTTGTTTAATTTTTTTTTCTTTTTCTACCTACACCATAATAAAAGTTCTATGGTACATATGATGCTTAGTTTGGACTAGTGCGTGGAAGCATGACTATCCCTATATAATTTCAACTAGCTACTGTTAACCAATCCTTCCATAACTTCTCCATCCAACTTCTCCAGCTAAACAACACCTTCTTATGTAACGAACCTTATCACATATGGTCCAAACCAATGCAACTGGAGCTTCCTTGGGTGTTGCAAAAACTCATTGTCATAAAGTAACACTAAGTCTCCTTTCTAAAATTTATTTGTCTTGATATGTCTGTCATGCCAAGATTTATCATGCACTTTTTGAACTTCTTGTTGAAAACCTGCGACACAATGATCCTCTTCTAGTTCCATTAGTTCTGACAATCTCTTTTCCACTATGCCTAAATCTGTAAGCTCCTCCATCGCAACAATTCACAGAATTGGTACAATAAATTCCACAGGAATCACAACTTCTTGTCTATACATTAACCTTAATGGCATTTTTCCTCTCAACTTACTTCTTGTGGTCTAATATGCCCATAATACTACTGGAATATTCAAGTCCTAGTCACCCTGACTTATGTTGCAAACCTTTGTGAGAACATGTTCCATAATCTTATTGAAGGCTTCTACTGTGCCATTTTCCCAAGGATGGTATGGTGTAATCTTTTGATGATGGATATGAAATTACTCTGTTAATGCTACAATCATCCTGTTTAGAAAGTGAGTTTCATGATCACTCATAAGTATTCTTGGGAATCCAAACCTTGTGACTACATTTTCAAATAAAAATCACACAGATGTCTCCACGCTGTAGTCTCTGACTGGTTCTACCTCAACCCATATTGTTAAATAGTCCATCCCAATAATAATGTACCTAGTTCTCGATCTCTTAGATGGTGGGTTAATCGGCCCTACAAATTCCATTGCCCATTTGTAAAATTCTTGTTATGTCACTTATGGAACTAGGGGAATTTCATCTCTCCTGGAAGGCTTCCAAAGTCTCTGACAAACGTCACAACTATGACATGATTCTTTGGAATATCTATGAAGGGTAGGCCACCATGGTCTCGTGCAAAAAATATTCTGAGTGTTTTCCTTTCCTGCATAGTTTCCTCCTACAATTCCTTCATGCGCCTCTGACAATACCATATTTCTTTCATGCTCCAATACACAACATCGCATAATATTGTTTGTGCCTAACTTATATAAATGTCTTGATATCAACTGGTATTTTGCAACCTTCACTACTAGATGCTTCTTCTATGCTATTGTGAATTCTGATGGGGCTACTAGTGTGCTAAAAAACTGAACTGTTTCTACAAAATAGTCCTCCACCATCTGAAATGAAAATAAATGTGCATATGGTAAATTGTCATCCAAGTTCCCTACATCTTCACGTGATAGTATGTGTGACAAGTGGTTTGGTCCTGAGTTAAACCTTCCTAGTTTCACGATCACTTCAAATTCATATTCCTGGAACAACAAAATCCATCTACATATTCGTCGCCCCAATACTAGCATTTTAACTAGGTATCTCAATGTAGAGTGGTCTGCATACATCTTGAAATGAGATCCAAGTAGGTAATGTATGAAATTTTGCAAGGCATATACCATAACCAACCCTTCTCATTATGTGGTAGTATATTTCTTCTCTGTATATGATAAATTCCTCCTAGAGAATGAAATCATATGGTCTATCTCTACTTCACTCGGTTGTGCCAAAATTGCTCCTAATGCTATAGACGATGCATCCACATGAACATGAAATTATTTTCTACAGTTAGGAAAAACTAGAATCAACACAGATACAATATTTTGTTTAAGTGTATCTAAACTCTTCCGACATTCTTCATTCCACTGATACTTCACTTCCTTCTTCAACAATTTCTCCATAGAGGCTTTGATCTACACATATCCTTTGATGAAATTTCTATAATATCCTATATGACCCAAAGTGGACTTTAACTGCTGCACTTAAGTTGGTGGTGGAAAATCAACAATCATGACTATCTTTGTAGGTTCCATTAACAATACCTATTTACACACCACATGGCCCAACCAGATTCCAAAAGGTGCACAAAATATGCATTTCTTCAGATTCAATGAGATATGGTAATTCCTACACTTATCCAACATTAGGCGCATAAGTTCAACATGATATTTTAATAGACTAAGCACTTTTCAGTCATCTAACTACACTTCTAAAATTTTATGAATGAACTTTTTGAAAGCTATGAAAACTACTCTAGAAAATATTGTTGGTGCATTCTTCAATCCAAACGACATAACGATGTACTGTTAACAACCACATTCTGTCGCAAAGGTCATATTATATCAGTCTTCTTACACAATCCTGATCTATTGGTATCCCAGGAATCCATTCGTAAAAGAGTAATCCTCTTAGCTCCCTACATTCTCTAATACTTCATTGGTAAAAGGTGTAGGAAAAGGGTCATGTAAACATGCATCGTTCAAATTTCTTAGATCTATGCATATATTATTTTTTCATATCTTATTATCTTGGACTACCATTAGGATAATACATTTTGATTCTTCAACATATTCTATAATTCCATCCTCTAACATTTTTTCTATCACTGCTTTTACCTTCTACTTATATTTTGGGTTCATTCTATAAGGTCTCTACTTCACAGGTCTGGCATCTAGATTCAGTGGAATCTTCATTTCTCCTAATTATCCAATGATTCATTTCATCTCTGAGAACATAATTGGAAACATATCCTGGTACTCACGCAGTTAGTCGATAATATTTTCAACTTTTTCCTTTCTCAAATAGTCTCCTATGTGCACAAACTTAGGCTTATATTTTGTACCGATGCCCACTTTGCACGTTCTTAGGGGATTTGCATATATAGCTAATTCAAGCTCTGGTCCTTCGACTGCATGATCCCATTCAATTTAAAATATCTGCAAATTTATTGGGTCTTCATCCTCCTAGTTTTCTTCTTCAACAACATTATAGCATTACAAGACCTCTTCAACCATCACAATGACTCTAGGAATACTGTACATCGAAACTTCTGTCGCAAAATTGTTATTCTTGATTACATGCAAGGCTGAGTCAATCAACAAATTATTATTTTCAAAACTGAATGYTATCTTGAAGTTCTTGGTCAACTCTTCCCAATCTCTTGTCCCTCTGCGCACTTCTAGTTTGATGTACTAATTCTTCAGAATAATATCCAGAGAATGCGCAAATAAATGAGTTCATTCTTGTTCTAGTACTGATCTCCAATGTGMAATACACTTTGTAACATGATTTGCTGGAAAAATTAATCCACTATACTTTAGTATGATACTTTCATTCTCTATATAGAATATGACTTGCAATAACCTTACGCACTGCTGCCAATCTCTTATGCCATCTTTGTGCGCAATCCACCATATCACTGAAGTCATGTTCAATGCAACATCTATGGCCAAGAGTATTTACTAATTTGGAATCTTCATTTCAAATTCATTAATAAAAATGCTATAGGTGTTACTCCATTATAACTTGGAGTTTTGACTATTTCAGTTCCAATCCATCTCAATGCGTGGGTAATTCAATCACACTTCCTTGTCGATACCTCATGTAGTCTTTGTTTCCAATTCTCTAGAGCTTCTTCTGAGTTTGATACGCATGAGATGATACTCCTCCAAGTAATTACACCTTAAGCTATAATATTGACATAATTCTCCATCCACGTAGTCATATTATACATATTATCAAGTTATTTTTTCTTTGCTGGTTATACATACCTTCGTCCTTCAGTGGGGTATAATGGCGTAGTAACCTTCAAATATTCTACTTCGAATTCCATCTGTCTCTTCGTTAGGTCAATGATTTTCTAATTATCAATTGTCCAATTAAGTCCCAATAGTGATGGATAAGGTGTACTTCCATCTACTACGTCGATCACTTCGAAGTTTACTGCACTGCACACTCCATCAATATTTACATTTAATATTGTTAACTTTCCACTTGGAATGATATTATGTTGGTTCGCTAGTCTCAGCTGGATATGAAACCAAATAAGCTTCGAGTAGCCCATAATATCCCAGGTTTTTCTTGGTATAACATTTACACCAGACCCTAGATCCAAAATTATATTGTCCATTTCATAATATCCTATCTGCGCATTGAGCCTAAACTCCCTATTTGCTCGCTTCTTACTATACACCTAGTTAACTTCTCTATGTGCGACTAGTTTCTCCTTTTCTTGGGCATGATGGTCAATCATTTCATGCAGACTATTTAAAGTAGATTCATCTTTCATTAATTATAAACAAATTCTGAATAAATGTTCAAAGTACTTACCTTTTCAACTTGCCTTTATGAAGGATCATAGACTAGAGGCATATCAAACACCGATAGTTTATCATACAACTTGCACAGTCGAAGTTGATGCTATCTGGTATGCTCCCATCAATTCTTTTCTTGCTTGCTGGTAGGTCTCTTTCTCTTTCCTTGGGTCAAAAAATTGTAATGGATTCACTACTTTCCTTACTCATTGATGAATTTTATTCCCTTGATCTGTCGTGCCTGCTTCAGTTATAGTTCCTTGACATGTAACTACTGCTATTCTGGGATGATCGACATGTTGTTTTGATGCTATCACTTGTATGTTCTGGTTTTGGTTCCGGTTCCCTCTTTCCTGCCATTTTTTAATCAGTTGAGGACAATCCTCCATCGCATGGTCTGATTCTCTGTAGTATGTGCATTCTTGGTGATGCAAACGGGGTTGTGGGTTTGACATAGAGTCCGATTTGAGCAGGATCTTCTTCTATTGGATTGAGTTAATGGATTTTTTTTTCTCTGTGTAGACTCTCTTTGATCTAGAATATTGCACTAGTTTCTCTTTCTTTGATCTCACTGTGCTGCTCTTCTCTCTTAGCCACAATCCTCTTCTTATTCGGTATGAATCTCTTACCATTTCCCAATATTCCAATATCTTTGTTTGTCACCCACTCTTCTTCACTTGGCATCCTCAACCTGTCCATTCCTTATTCCTTTTTTTCATCCTTCTTTATTCTTATATCATTCCATGGTAAGCCCTCGGTTACCCTATGTGCATGAAGGTGCTTAGAAATCAGATTCCATGGTCATAACACTTTGGTCATAAAACAACATCTTAATCCACGTAGATATTGACTTCAAGTATATTCCACATAGTTATTTAAAGAATTCCCTCTATGCAACACTATAGGACTGAGTGCAATCTATAGAAAATTCAGTAATGTAGCCTCCCAAGACACTGTCCAACCAGTAGTCAACTGTGTATGGGGTCTTATTGATTATTGTGTTAACTTGTCGAATCAAATAAGGATTCCGATTCCTTGTAGGCATAATCTGATATCTTTTGTTCTATTAAATAAATCTATGGATTCACTCTACTAATACATTCTGAGAGTCAACGAAAAAAAAATCATCTAAATATGTAAAAACATACCTTTGTAACCATTCTTCCGTGCTTAGCGTTGGATTATGATTATGGTATACTACAAAATCTATCTCCTTAGTATTCCACCATTCTACGATCTCCTCCTTAGTAGACCTCCACATCCCCCTCATTCACATATCTTGGTCCCGACAACATAACTATTTGTTGGAACATAGTGGGCATACCCATGATTAATTATTAATAAACCAACAAAACCCTTAGACACCTGCCCTTTTTGCATCACCTACAAGCAAGCGAAGTCTCACCCGAGGCATCTAGAGGGGCTGTAGGAACCAAGTTTTTGCAGTGATGAGGGGAAGTGAGGCATTCAACATGACCATAATATGCATTATCCATTCATCCACTGTGTGTGAAATTTCTATTAATTAACCTTTAGTTATCATTCAATATACCCTGTGCACAACATTACTCCACTTAACATTCATTCATTTATCATTAACTTAAGTGCTTAGGATCGTAACAACATATATCAATGACATATTCAAAATAATAAACATTTACCATCATCATGCAATAACCATAAATAATAAACATATCTATACTAACCATCCATCATATGCATCGGAAACATAATGCACAAAAGAAACACATCAAGATACAAGGTTTTAACATGGTTAACCCTAAACTAGGATATGCCCACAATGAATGGATTCTTATTTTATTCATTCACAATCTCGTTACAACTGCGCACTACACTTACAATAATATACAATGGGTAAAATCATGAAGATGGGTGTCTATTTTTCTTGTTTTATGAGAAAAAAACCTATATTTTCACAAATTTATATTTATATCAATAATTATAAACTTTTTCCATTTTTGTAAGGACTTTGGGCATATGAGACTCATCACATGACTTTGTGGATACGATAAGGGAGCTTAAGCTTAATAAAAAGAAAGGAATGTACTAAATTTTCAATGGGAATATGATAATAAGGGTAAAAGTGAATGAAGTGATGGGACCAAGGAATTTAGATAAGCATTAAGGCTAGATATAGGTTTGGGATATTTTCCAATTTTGATTCATGGAGGACATGAATATTTTGGATGATTAGTCAAGTGAAAGCTTTAGGTGATGGCAACTTGACGGAGATGGTGAATTTTTTTTAAAATCCGAGTGGAAAGATAGCACAAGGACAAGAGGATTTGGAAAAATTAATACAAATTAGCACGTGATAACAATACTCATCCTATACGATGATCTAGACATCGGTACTACTCCAGGTACAAGTTCTATTGAGAAATCAATGTCTCTTCTTAGAGGTAGGCCTGGTACCTCTTCAAGAAACACATCTCTATATGCTCTCAACATAGGATAGTCTTCTAATATTGGTTTATGGTCCTCAACTGAGTTCAGTACTTGTATTGCATACAAGGGATGCCCTTTCCTCCAATACTTCTTTATTTGAAGGGATGATATTTGTCTCACTAAGACATGTTTTTGAATTCCTTGTAGGGTCCTTTTCTTCTCTTCCTCATCTTCACACTCTAATGTTTTGTTACAAAAGTTCAACCTGGATTTTTGGGCATCCAACCAATCCACACCGATCAACATGTCATTAGATCCTAGAGGAAGGATGTTTAAGGTTTCCTGGGTAGACATCCCATTCATAGTGATTTGGTGTGTTGTTATGACCTTTGTTAGTTTTCTTTTTGTTCCAATGACTAGCTGTACCAACCATGGTTTAACATGTTTTTTTCTTGCTGTAATTTACACTTCTTAGCAGTTTGAGGGGAAATATAAATCAAATTAAATACAAGTTCAATCAAAATGAAAACAAGATGGTTGGAAATCATACCTCCCATTTCCACTACTGAGGCTTGGTGGTCTACTTTCCCGTTGTCCAAAGTTGCATGAATTCTTGGTATACTCATGGCCACATCATCAACCATGGTATCCTCTTGGATGTTGTATACTCTCCTACTGTTTGGATTTATATGAGGGAAATCCATCAGTAAGTGTTCTTCCCCACAATCCCAACATTTTAATGGTTCTTTCTTTGTACTCTAAGTCCTTCTAGGGGCTGATCCAAAGGTTTATTTCCACTTTGAGTTGGAAAGTTCTATTGGTTCACAGTTTTAGTGGGAAGGTTCATCCTAGAACTTTTCCCATAGTTCTTGAACCTTGAGGGATTATCCCCCTTCTTATTGAATTCCATTTTACCTTTATTCTTCCAGTCCTTGGGACGTTCTTCCTTGTGGTTGAATTCTTCATATTAGTACCTAACCTTATGAATGGAATATTCCAAGGTCTTAGGTTCATTAAAATCAATCCCATTACAAAAGTATTAAGGAATCCCACTAAGGAACCATTGCATTTTCACCTTTTCATATTTGATATAGGGTACGTACCTCAATAATTCCATAAATTTATTGATATAATAATCTATGGTGAGTTGTCCTAGTTGGATTTCGTAGAACCCCTTAGTCATTTCATCATAATACCTTTCAAACAAGTACTTCTTCTTGAAATATTTCTCAAATTTACCCCGAGAGAACTCCTTGTCCTAGATTCCCTTTACATTTCTAAGGTACTCCCACCAAATAGAGGCCTTTCGATTCAGGTTAAATATGGCTATTCGAGCCTTCAAGTTTTCAGAGTAATCATGAACTCTAAAATACTTCTTCAGGCTAAGTAGAAAAGCTGTTTATTCTTCCCCCTTTTTTATTTCCCCATCAAAAGTGATTCTCTTGGATTTCTTAAATTATTTAGGGTCACCACCCTTGGAGTGTTTTCTCTTCTTTATTTTATTTTGAGAATGTGAACTAGTCTCACCACTGGACAATTCCTTTGAGATTTATACTCCTTCACTAGAGGAATATTGAGATGCATCATTGACTTTGACATGCCTCTTGGCTCCATGTTGGGTCTTCTGGGGACTCTTTCTTCTTTCATTGACTCTTTTAGGGCCATGCCTATGTTTCTCAAAAAGAATCTACATTTTCTCAGGCTAGTGTTTGTCCACATTACTAGTTGATGGTCCATTCTTTAATTGTCTTTGTATATCTGACAAACTTTGTTGTAGGACTACATTTAATTCAATATTTTTTTCCTTCTCTTTAATCATCTTATCATTATCAGATTTAAATATTTGTAGCTATGCCATAAAACTCCTCTCAGTCTCAACCATATTTGGAGGGGTTTCTACCACCCTCCTTCCATCTGATTCTTACTACTTGTTATGGGAACTCTCTCCCCACTCCTGGTGTGTCACCATTCTTCCTCTTATAGTTATTTTTTGGAAACCATTGTTTGGCTAAGTGCCGATGATCAAAAATTTCGGTTAGTTGATTATCCACCATTTTATGAATAATATCGATAATTTTTGTAATATGAAATTTAGCTTCATCAATTTAGTAAGCATCGACAACATATAATACAAATTTAATCATGCAAAAAAAACATGTATTTTCATCCATATTTTCAGTAATAAATTTTGAATAACTCTTATTGATAACAATGCAGGGATGTCATCTGCCTTGATATTTCATATATTATTCATTTTACACAAGGCATGATTCGTTGAATTCCATAAGCTAGGTAAAGTCATGACTCAAGAACCATCAAATTGAAGGGTCGGTCAAGATCAATCGTTGAATTCATGGGATTCGTGGTGAAATTTCCGGTGGTAAGTTAAAATCATGATCATTGATCATGTTCGCATCAATGATCCACATCATGAAAATAATTTTGGTTTACACTTAAAGATCAACAATTCCAATCAAAAGCGCACACATAAATTACACATGAGTTAATACAAAGGTTACTCTACGCTGTTAGTTTCAGAATATTCAATAAGCGACACATGGTGGTCAATAAGGCCACAACTGTTGATATTGAGAGGGGGTTGAATCAGTATCAAGTAAAATTTAAAACCTTTTCCAACTTATACTTAAACCATTCAACTATATCCAATGAGCAATGAACAATAGTATAAGAGTTACACCAATACACCATAATACACCATGCACAATATATGAGAAATAATCAATAGTTTTTGTTCAAGGGAAGTAATGACTTCCAAAGGTAGCTACATCTTACAAATGTAAAGGGAGGGATAAACCTCCAAGAGGAAGATACAATCCTCCAATATCAAGAGAGAGTTGAACTCTCCATCCTTGCCCTTCCTTCCACCCAAGAATATATGAGAGATAATAAAACTTTACATTAAATCATCACCATCAACCAATCATTACATAGAACCTGATAATGCATCCTGAGACTTCTTCAATTTATGCAATTCTTCAATTCTTAGAGTACTCTAATACTATAGATAATATTACTCAATGTATTCTCTAAAAATCCTCCAATTTTCACTCCTTGAATCCTCCCCAAAAAGAGGTTATAGAAAGAATGGTAGACTTTATTCAATTCTAGTCTATTCAGGAGAGTGAACTTGCACAGAATGCCCTGTAACATCCCGCTCTGGCACATTGAGAAAACTTATTATTTGAGGACACTTTCTCGCAAGTGATCTGGACTTTTATGATGTTAGACCATTTATACTTGATTATGATGGATTGACATATGACATGATGTGTTACTATTTGATGTAGACAGGTGCTATTGACTCAGTTTTATTGAGTGTGTAGGGTTTTTGACCTTGAGGATGCAGAGGCATCGGTAGAACCCCCTTGGACTCCGAACTGAGTCAGGGAGTGTTCTTTTGGGTTGATATATTTACTGTGATGTTTCATTGATTTGATGATTGATGTTGACATTTCTGACATGATTGTTGATGATCCAGGCTGACAATAGCTTGCCGACCAGACTCACATATGGAGTAAAGGGGCCACACACGATTTGCAGAGAGGTTGAGGGAGAGGGGTGGACAACAAACCTGCCACCACCTACTAGCACTCCCACCGTGGCTTGAACTGTAGGTTAACGATTACCTAGTTCGAGAGGATCCACGATGCCGTGAGGGCAGACTGCGACAGTCTCTCACGATGATTCTAAGGGGTGCACAATAAGGTGGGGGTATTATTCCTTAGAACCCTTAGTCTCCCACAAGTTCACCTGGCGGAGTGTTGACTACAGGGGTTATAGATGTCTACCAATCAGTCCTGTTGGCGAGTGGCACCCTTGGAGCACGTGGTGCATCCTGAAGGGCATGTCGCAAAAAAGAAACCCAGTTGGTGAGTGGCACCCTTGGAGCACGTGGTGCATCCTGAAGGGCATGTCGCAATAATGGGGATGAAGGAGTCAACCTAATATATCCCTAAGACATCAACACCTAAATAAATCCTTAAACAATTCCCCTAACCAGGCGTCGCCAGTTTAGAATTTGAGCCCTATGTCAAAAAAAAAAAAAAACATAATTCAAGACTATACATTAAATATTCATTACCCCTATGATTTGCAACCTCCACCTAATCCAAGGAGTTTCCTTCCTTAATTAAATACATAAAACAATTCCTCCGTTAATTGAATTCATAAAGTAATTCCTTCCTTAATCGCATACATATGGCCTTTCCTCTTTCCCAGTAATAAGCTTGATAATTTACCTTTTTGGTGAAGGTACTACTTTTCCCTAACATAATAATCAAGACTTAACCATATCCTAATAACAATGTCATTATATTCTAGCTCACAATAGCTCTGCCATTCAAATAACATTAGAATTTCATTTCCTACTAGCTAGCATTAACAATACAGGTGCTAATAATAAAATTAAACAAAAAGAAAAGAAAAACACCCACTTAAGCTAATGTGAGTCTTCATAAAGTGTGTAGGGTAAAATAAAGAGATTTAATAAATTAATTCAATTAGGTGGTTGTAAATTTGAAAAGAAGAAATTAATTAGTTAACTAATGAGAGTTTAAAAGAAATATATATATATATATATATATATATATATATATATATATATATGAATTAAAAAAAATATAATGAAAAGATGCTTAGCGCATTTACCTTTTTGAGTTTTCAAAAAAAATAATAAAAGAAAAAAAAACATAAAAGGGGGGAAAACCTAAAAGAAATATGATTTAGGGTTTTTGATTAAAAACCTAAAACAAAATGTGATTAGGTGAAAAGAGGATAAAAGAAAGGGGATAGGGGAAAGGAAGGGATTCAGCTATTAGGTATTGTTATGTTGCCAAACTTGAGAACTGGACTGATTGCTTGTAGGAGTTGGGGATTTTCTCAGCCGACTTGAGTGGTATCTCAACCTTGGAGGCGAGCTGGGAAGCTAGGCTACTGTCTGGATTGTGTGTGGCCCCTTTGCAGCTCGGGGGGCTGAGGGGGAAGCAGAGTACCGCTAGAATTTGGCTGGGAGGTACCGGTGAGTCCTCTATGGTCGACAAGTGGGAGCATCAAGGAGCACGTGGACGCCATCCGGAGTGGGCGAACAGGCCAAGGTGAGCTGCATTTTTGGTATTCAGTGTGTGTGCATTGTATTCGATATGCGTTTGGGGGCATTTGCGTAGCACCGGGGCGTTGTTTACAATGGGCCTTTTTTTTATACAGTGGGTATTCTTACGGTGGGATTTTACATCTGGTTGGGGGGTCGTTCTTCTGTCAAGGTTAATGTGTTGCTGTTTTGTTTTTATTTGATGGCTGGCCGTCCCGGGAGGGGTGTTTTTATTTTTACTGCTGGCGTTTTTACTGTTCCATGGGCATTTAGCTTTTGCTGTGGGCGTTTGAATTTTCGATGGGTGTTTCAAAGCTACTGAGTATTGTTTGACTGATGTGTTTTGTTTGAATGTGGGCGGGCATTTTAAATCTATTGGGTGCGTTGAAATTTTTGGTGGGCATTTTAAAGCTACTGGGTGCGTAGAAATTTTCAGTGGGCGTTTTAAAACTGCTGGGGCATTTTCTTACCTTCTGTTGTGGGCATTTATCCACTACAATGCGATAATAACTCGGATGGTAAAGACCCTATTCCTTTAGCAGATGATGCTGGAACTTACCATTATGGATAGCGCGACGGTACGGTATTGGGTAAAAGCACGTTACAGTATGCATTATTTTTATAGCATTATGTATGAGCTAATTTCGTTTTATTGAGTTGCTCTAGTTCGCAGAGGTACTGGTGTGGTTTTAAAAATAAAGGGAGTTAGGGTTAGAATTTTAGGTTGTAAATCGGCTGCCCTCCCACTGAAATCAATTTGGATGTAGAATGTAATACGCTGCCACCCTTTCGACATCATGAAATTTATGAAATACACTTGCATTTATATCATTAAAAACTAGTTTTCTGTTTTGTTTATTTCTGAAATGGATGGGATTAGAACTTGTTTGGATACCCACAACAAAGAGAAAATTACGTCAATTTGGTTGTTTTTGTTTTCATTCCTTATATTATACCTTTAATGATTATGGAAAAGTTACAATGTTGCATTATTTAGTAATTCCATTAATGCTTAGTTTTTTTTTTTCTGTTTAATACATTTTAATTTTGATAGCTATAATTCAAATGTTTATTTACCATTTTCATTTAATAAAAATTAATATTTCCGTTACTTATTTCAGTTTTGATAAATACTTGTTTATAATTCCAGTGCTCTATTAGAATAATGTTTATGGGATCAACCTTGTTTATTATTAAATAAGTGGATTTCATTTAATGATAATGTTTTGTAAATTCTGGAAATAAAATGTAATTAACATTATGTAATTTTGAAAATACATTGTTTAATTGTCATAACTGTTTATTTTATTTTATTTTTCCAGAATTTACAACCAACATCCTTGTTGTATCGATTGTACATGAGCTTTATAGTGTAGTTTTTCCCTTTTAAATCGGAACGGATGAGGTTAAGAAACATTAACGAATTTTAATTGATATCTTTTATAATTATGGACCTATTAAGTATTAAATGATTACTATAGTTAGAATCAGTAAGTGTTCTTTATTAGTTGGTGGAATGAGAATTGGGTAAGGATTGCTGAGATGTACATAAATCTCTTCTGGGGATAAGGTTCTATATATACCGTTATGTTCTTAGATAGAAACCTTAGAACAAAACACTCATAGCAACCCTTAAATACTTAAGGCAAGTTGAATTACTTAGTGTCTCGACGCCCTTATAAATTTCGCTCAAATGAGATGACTTAAGGCTACTTAGATGTTATCTTAAAGTTGTTATGCACTTAAGACTTGCAAGGGTAGGCTCGCTTTGGGGGTTGAATAGATCGAGTTAATGGCCTTACTGGTGGTTTAGTGGTCAGTGTCTTGTAATGTAATTTTTTTTGTTGCAAGGTCATGGCATTTTAAATTATATAGGTGTTGCCACTTTATGGTAATGATATCATTAATTTTATTGTTAGGGGTAACCATGTTGTGTAATAACCTTGTTAAAATATCTAACAGTAACCAACTAGAGGCACAATTCCTTTTATTTCCAGGCGCATTGGTAAATTCATTTGGATTGAAGAAATGTTAAATGTTTAGATTTTTGGTGGCGCGACATGCACAATGTTGGATTTGATTTCTATTTCTCGCTTGCAATTGAAGGGTTATGTTACTATATTGTTAAGTTGATTACCCTACGGTTAGTCGGATGATAGTACTTAGCTTAATGGGATTGTCTGCCTGTGTCGGGAGGGATATAGACACCTCCCTGTAGCCTTAGTATATAGGTCTGTGTGTGATTTTCGGTGTAAAGAATCCAGTGTCGTATCAAGAGTCTCGGGCCCTTTAAAGGCAGGGTTTCCACTCTTGCGACACACCTGAGGGGATTACTAGTTTCTGCCTGAGCAGTCGGCCAAGAGCCTATCTGACCTTCTCTCTCTCCGGAGCAGAGAACTAAGATTAAACACCCTGCTTTCTTGTGCAGAAATAGTAAGACCTACTACTATGGATTCCTCCCTCTGTGTTCGTACTGTGCATAACCCAGTATGTCGTTGAATGTTTGCGTAGTGCACCTTATGTCCTTGGTCATCCTTGTTGCAGTACTTGTGTGTGCCTTATGTCCTTGGTCGTCCTTATTGCAGTACTTGTGTGCGCCTTATGTCCTTGGTCATCCTTGTTGCAATACTTGTGTGCGCCTTATGTCCTTGGTTGTTATTGTTGCAACTACTTGTTGTGTGCCCTTGTCTTCTTGTGGTAACCTTCATGGTTGTGTTTTGTTGGTTGTCGGGGGGGCGACGTAGAGTCAAGTGTGTCTGTTACTTCTACACGCACACACACCTTAACACTCAAAAAAAAAAAAACTTGCACCTGTTGTCAGAGTTGTTTTCGTAACAATAAGGTTGTTACATGCCCCATGCTCAATAATTAACACCTGATTCTGAAACTCACATACAAGAAAATACAGTCTGTAATATTTCCAATGAAATTTGTCCCACTTCATTTGGATTATTGATGAAGAATTTATGATTGCTTTACCTGGAACACCTATTTATTGACTAGCTTCAGGACTAGTCACAAACCCTATCTTCCACATAGTGTATCTCCATAATTATAGCGAATCAAGAGCTTATATTTTTATCAGAGGTACCTTGATATGTCTTCTCAATACCATAGATATTTCACCATCTGAATCGTTCTAAAAGAAACATTATAACAAAAATGGTAAGATGACCTGAAAATAACATACCTTAGAACACATCACCAAAATACTTCATCCTCCCTTGAAATCCGGCCTTCTTTTCTTCTTATTTCCTCTGAAATTCAACTTGTATCAAAATGAATGTCTAATGATGTTTATTTATACCATTTATGTCACTTCATTTTAACATTAGGGCTGACCTAACACTTTCTTATTTTTTAATTCTTTTCTTTAATCATCTTCAGGGCCTACATGTACTTCCTTCTTCAATTCACTTTGTTATCTTCAAAAATTCATTTCTCCTCAACTGTGAGGATTTACGTGACATGCCACATAGCACCGGAAACAAAATGATGTATACTATCCATTAATGGGTGTTGTATTTTCATTTTCATTGTCCTTCATGTCCAAATACCTTTATCAATCTTGCGGTTCAAAACCCATGACTAGAGTTGACATCAATGACAACAATCAATCTTCCAACAATCTCCCCCTTTGTCATTGATAAAAACACTCATGCTCCCCCTATCATCATGATCCCAATTTCTGTCCCCCTTTGACATCAATGGCAAAGGTTAGGGTTTCTCCCCCTGAGCTTAATGGAAAACTGTAACTCTCTTCTTTGGGGCTGCTCCCCATGAACATGTGGCACTCAATAATACTTCATCCTTATTTTTAGTCTATGGGACTTTTTATTCCTTAGAATCCTTTTGTGTGGCTTCTTTATTCTCTCTCTTCTTCATGTCTAGGATGTATCTGTTGTTCGGTCTTCTTGTTGCAGTTTAAACCAACTTCCTAAGTTATTTTCTCTAATTTTACATTTTTGGGAATCAAACGTAAGAGTGTATCCTTGATCACACATTTTACTAACATTGAGTAGATTATGATTCAAGTCTTCAACCAATAGAACATTCTTTGCTTTTACATTTTTTGTTCCAAGCTCTACTACACCTTCTCCAATTATTTTGGCAGATGAGTCATCTCCAAATGCAACATTGCCACCCTTTCTCTTCAAGCTGATGAATTTGTCTTGATCCCCAGTCATGTGTGAAGAACATCCACTGTCTATGTACCGTTCATATTCTTCCTTACATTCTTCAGTGGTCAATGCTATTCAACAATCTTCATTGTTTTGAATCTCTTTCCTTCTCCATACTGTGGTTGTCATAGGGACATCTTCATTCATATATATTCAATCTCGTGCTTTGTGACCTAGATAATTACATTTGTAGCATGCAATATTTTTGTCCATCAGTGAGGAAAATGAATTATAACTTCTGTTGACAAATCCATTATTATTTCCATATCTTCTATTTACACCATTCATGTTTCTTGCATATGTGTTCCTTTCATTGATTCTGCAATTAATTGCCTTACGTCCAAAAATTTTGCAAGTATAACAATGACCAAGAAAGAAATTTTGATACCTTGGAGTAAGTGGGCTTCTTTGTGATGTAGTCCATCTAGGTTCATGATCTATTCTTCTGTAGTTTCCTTCATACTGATTGAAGCTTCTTTGATTCTTGAAGGTAGGAGGTCTTATTGGATATTCATCTCTTTTGTAATCATTCCTTATTTCTGGTATCTTGGTCCACTTCTCATCAACTGCATGTGTAGCTCTTTCTTCAACCTTCTTGTTGGTATTTGCATCTTCTTTGTATGAATTTTCACCCATGCATCCAAGATGTATTAAGTATTTTCGCATTTGAGAGTTTCTTAAGCTCTTCCTCAATGAGACAACTTCTTGTTCAAGTTTCTCACAATCTTCTTATTTCTTTATCATTTGGACATTCCTTACTTCTCCTATTCTTCTTTCTTCTCCGAGTAGAGTTTTCAAGGAAATGATTTCTTCTCTTAGTTTATCAAAGTCTTCTAATTGTTTCTTCAAGATTACAACTGTCTTTTCACAACTACCCAATTCACTTCTTAGTTTTCTTTGCGTGTCTTTGATCTTGCTATTTTCAATCTCAACATGCTTCAATTTTTTAAGATTCTCATCTTCTTGTTGAATAATTTTTTCTTCATGATTTTCTTCTTCTTCATTGGAATGTTCTTCTTCAGTGTCATTTATTTCAATCCTTGGATGAGGACATTCAAATTCAACATGACCTACTCCTTCACAATTAAAGCAAAAGAACTTACCTTTATTTTCTTCTTTGAAATCAGAGATGTTGTAATTTTCTTCAACTTCTTCTTCTTCTTCTTCTTATGCATATTCCCTTACATAAAGGTCTTGTAGCTTGTCCCAAAGCTATTTTGATGATGCACATGATCCCACCTTGAATTTCACTGAATCTATCAATCCATCCAGGATGGTATCTATTGCCAATTTGTTGTTCCTTTTTGCTTCCTTCTTAGCTGCAATCTTTGGTTTCTTCAAAGCATTGTATCCTGAAGCAACTGAGAACCAAACATCTACCCCAAGGGCTTTCAAGTAAGTTTCTATTCTATTACTCGAGTATTCAAAATTGCTTCCATCAAATGGTGGAATCCCATTTGTAATTTTTTCTTCCATTTCTTCTTAGGATCTTCCTTCCAGTGGTTAAACTGTACCGAAGGTAACCCGCTCTGATACCAATTGTTGATACTGAGAGGGGGGTGAATCAATATCAAGTACAATTTAATTTTTTTTCCAACTTATACTTAAACCATTCAACTATATCCAATGAGAAATGAACAATAGTATAAGAGTTACACCAATACACCATAATACACCATGCACAATATATGAGAAATAATCAATAGTTATTGTTCAAGGGAAGTAATGGATTCCAAAGGTAGCTACAACTTCCAAATGTAAAGGGAGGGATAAACCTACAAGAGGAAGATACAATCCTCCAATATCAAGAGAGATTTGAACTCTCCATCCTTGCCCCTTCCTTCCACCCAAGAATATATGAGAGGTAATAAAACTTTACATTAAATTATCACCATCAACCAATCATTACATAGAACCTGATAATGCTTCTTGAGACTTCTTCAATTTCTGCAATTCTTCAATTCTTGGAGTACTCTGATCCCATAGATAATATTACTCATTGTATTCTCTGAAACTCCTCCAATTTTCACTCCTTGAAACCTTCTCAAAAAGAGGTTATAGAAAGAATGGTAGACTTTATTCAATTCTGGTCTATTCAGGAGAGTGAACTTGAACAGAATGCCCCGTTCTCAATAATTAAGATCCGATTCTAAAAATCGCACACAAGAAATCAAAGTCCGTACTATTTCCAATGAAATTTGTCCCACTTAATTTGGATTCTCAATGAATAAGTTATGACTGTTTTACCTGGAACACCTGTTTATTGACTAGCTTTAGGATTGGTCACAAACCCTATCTTCCACAGAGTGTATCTCCATAATTGTAGCAAATCAAGAGCTGAAATTTTTACCAGAGGTACCTTGATATGTCTTCTCAATAGCATAGCAATTTCACCATCTGAATAAATCTATAAAAAAGGTTATAGAAACAATGGTAAGATGACCTGAAAATAACATACCTTAGAACACATCACCAAAAGACTTCATCCTCCTTTGAAATCCGGCCTTATTTTCTTCTTATTTCCTTTGAAATTCAACTTGTGTCAAAATGAATGTCTAATGATGTTTATTTATACCATTTATGTCACTGCATTTTAAAATTAGGGCAGACCTAACACTTTCTTATTTTGTAATTATTTTCTTTAATTATCTTCAGGGCCTACATGTACTTCCTTCTTCAATTCACTTTGTCATCTTCAAAAATTCATTTCTCCTCAACCATGAGGATCCACATGACATGCCACATACCTCCGGAAACAACATGATGTATACTATCCATTAATGGGTGTTGTATATGCATGTACATTTTCCTTCATGTCCAAATACCTTTATCAATATTGTGGTCCAAAACCCATGACTAGGTTTGACATCAATGACAACAACCAATCTTCCAACACAAACTACAATATTGAGGGTGGTTTCATTACCACCTCTCGACCTCCTGCTATACTACAAAAAATAACCTCTTGGATAATGTGGTTAAGTTCTCAAAGAATTAAGCACTTGGTTATATAGATAGGCACTATTAGATCTCTATGAGTAGGGTGGGGTAGTGTACCCTACTCTTTATAAATTTATAATACAATTTCTTTGACTCTTTCGTGAGCCCTAGAAGGCCAAGTGTATTTTCTTGCTCTGATACCACTCTATAACACACCCAACCCCCTAATTATATTTAAGGGAGTGAGGTATTAAAATTGTGTTCCTATAATCCATCTCAGAATTTTATTTCGATAGCACCATCATCATCTACTCCTCAGGAGGTTTCCAACAACTGTAATTTTTCTCAAAATAAAGATTTGAATCAAAATTTATGGCTTATAGGAGTTTTCTGAGTTCTCATTGGTTAATGTTAATCGCAATACCATGTGGCATCCACGTGGTCACTTATTACTCATGCCATCCAACGTGGGAGTGACATGTTAGGTTCATGGCCTGACCCCTTGACCCAAGTTTTGTCATCGTCGACCTTTATTTTATCCCAAAGTTCACTCTCACTAACCCAAAACGTTGACGATGATGTACCAAGGAGTACCCCCCTGGATACTATGGCTCTCAGCCTCGATATTGATGGATTATATCACATTGGATATATCATTCAGTGGGGAGGTTGATGCCCATATCTCAATGGTTTCCACGACTCATGGAGGTGACCCTGATATCAATAGTGTAGGTTTCACCATGTCTCATTGTCGATAGATGGTTGTCGTTATCCCTGAATCCCTTATTTTTTGGTGATTACCTCTTCATCATCAAAATTTCTTGGTTGAACATGACCATGCCAACCTCCCACAATTTTGACCGCATTGTATCTGGATTTAATGACCCAGATCTCCCTGTCAGTTCTCTTATGAGATCAATGGTTACCCTTGTCAGGGCTCTATGAACCGATGTCAACCAACTAGCATCTAACACCTGTCATCCTAAGGATTCTCTGGGAACCTTGCTAGCATGCCATGTCATTTATGACATCTTTTTCCACTTTATTGTTTTTAAAGGTTATTAGAGATCTATGATGGAGATGAACTCTGACCCCTCATATATCCATGGTTCTCATTGTCACCGAATTCCTTGTCATGTTGACATGTGGCACGAATCCATTATGATAAGTGGACTCACTCATGGGTGAAATGGAGTCTGACATAGTTATATTCATCATTACAAGACTACAGACTCGAGAAACTAGGAGACACCGCGTGTCCCCTTCATTGTCAGGGTTTTCTTTTCATTATCGAGATCTTTCATGAAGGTTAATGATCCAATATCTGACGAATGAACATGATCTAGTATCTTCCATATCCAAGGGTCCAAATCATAGGTTCTATGTGTAAATTCTAACCTTGTACAATATTTACTGCAAACTGATATTCAGAAAAGAATAGAAAAGATACAATGGCAAATACAAACATTACACAAAGATTTTTCACCTGGAAACCCAAACCGGGAAAAACCAACATATATTATATTCATACATTGTGTTACATTGTTTACAATAAAATATACATATAGGAGCCAGTGGCATCCAAAACCCTAACCGAATGACCTGGATTAGTCCAAAACCCTAATTCCTTAACCAAAAATAGAAAACCATCGGCAAAAAACCATGTGCCTAAAAACCACCTAATATCATGTGGTCCCAGAAATATGTCGTCCCAAAAAAAATAATTTCGGGGGCACTGCCCCCAAACCCTCGCGTGGGGGGATTCACCCCCCGAGGGGGGGCCTAGCGGCCCTCCCTCTAACCCCCCTGCGCGCCTGACGCAGACGCTCAGACACTACTACTCGTGCAAAGAATATAACACATACCCGACATTCTCCCACTTGTTGTTTTCTTTGCACACATGGGGTTACAGGGTTACATAGTCAACAATCCAGGGCATCAATGCCCATGGATCCTCTACACCAAGAGAACTTCTCAGTGCTCACAGATTTTGTTAATGAATCTGCAACAT
>ML778012.1:1022129-1037338 GCA_009831015.1 Picea engelmannii
TCGAAGACCCTTCTCTCCAATATGCCCCAGTCTTTGATGCCACAACATAACCTTTTCTCCAGAGACTGTAGGAGTTCTTTCTTCTTCAAATTCAATATTAGGAACAATGGAGCTATTACACCCATCACTAATAGTGCTTCCTAGAAACTTGTACATAGTTCCAAACCGAACTCCCCTCATCAACACCATTGCTTCTTGAACCATCCTGCAAGTTCCGTTTTCAAAAATTGTTTTTACCCCAACATCTTCCATTTTTCTTACATAAATCAAATTTCTGGCCATACCTGGGATGTGTAGAACACCAGTCAGTGTTATAATCCTTCCATCTATGAGTCTCAACTTGACCCTTCCTTTTCCTATGATTCTGGTTGTCGAATCATTACCCAAGAAAACATTACCTCCATCATACTTTTCATATTCGTAGAACCACTCCCTATGGAGAGTCATATGAAAGGATGCACTTGAGTCAATCAACCATGCCTCATGATCTGCATGTGTTCTTGAAGAGGCCAAGTACACATCCCCTCCTTCTTCGTTGGAGGTCTTTTCTTCTGTAGAAGAAGATTCTTCAGATCCCTTCTTTTTCTCAACTTTGGATCTACACTGCTTCTTGTAGTGCCCTTTTTTTACACACCTCCAACATACCCTTCCAAACTTTGTAGGAGATTTAGACATACCCTTAGACTTAGATATCCCACTTGAGAAATTAGATTTATTTCTTTCCTGGGAACGTCCTCTTGCAAATAATGCGTCTGTGCTATGTCCTTCCATATTCTTTCATCTCATCTCCTCTGAAAACAAGGACAAGACCACTTCTTCAAACTTCAAAGAAGTTGTATTACTTCCTATGGCCACAACCAGACTATCCCATGAGTATGGTAAAGAACACAACAAGCTGATACATTTATCTTCATCTGAAATTTTACTATCAACATATACTAACTGACTTACCACAGTATTGAAGGTGTTCAAATGCTCTGCCACCGAGTCTCCATCTCTCATCCTCAAGTTATACAGCTTCTTTCTCAAGAATAGTTTATTTACCAGGGACTTATATTGATACAACTTCCCCAACTTTTCCCATAAATATTTGGCTGTAGCTTCCTATGACACATTCAGTAATGTTGAATCAGAGAGACACAGTAGAATTGTGCTCTTTGCCTTCCGATCCATCCTTTTCCAGTCATCTGTAGAAGTTCCTGTAGGTGTCGTACCTGGATCTACCGTGATCCACTGATCTCTGTCCACCAAAAGATATTCCATCTTGAGCTTCCATAGCTCAAACCTTTTCCCATTAAACTTCTCTATCTCCATTTTCGAATTGCTTTCCATTTCTTTTCACCTGAAAAACGATACCGTAGATCTCCCACTGTAACAAGGCTTATCACAGTCCCGAGCCAAACCCTTGACGACAAAGGTGTCCCCTTGAAGCCAATAAATCTCTGATACCAAATGTAAATTCTAACCTTGTACAATATCTATTGCAAACTGATATTCAGAAAAGAACAGAAAAAATAAAATGGCAAATAAAAACATTACACATAGATTTTTCACCTAGAAACCCAAACCGGGAAAAACCAACATATATTATATTCATACATTGTGTTACATTGTTTACAATACAATATACATATAGGAACCAACAACATCCAAAACCCTAACCCAATGACCCGGATTAGTCCAAAACCCTAATTCCTTAACCGGAAATAGAAAACCATCGGCAAAAAATCATGTGCCGAAAAACCACCTAATATCATGTGGTCCCGAAAATATGTCGTCCAGGTAATATGTTGTCCCAGAAATATGTCGTCTCAGAAATATGTTGTCCCAAAAAAAAAAAATCGGGGGTGTTGCCCCCGAACCCCTGCATGAGGGGCTCCACCCCCCTACACCTCCCGAGGCCTCTAACCCCCCTGCGTGCCCGGCATAGACACTCAGACACTACTACTCGTGCAAATAATATAACACATACCCAACACTATGCTCCAACTAATTTGTCCTGATGAATGGATAGGATATAAAAGCTTCCTAATCCAATGGTCCAAGTGAAGGGTGAATTCACAAGGTTTCCCAACCCCCTTCTCGGATGACCCTTGGTCTTGGGACACTCCTATAGAAACACCTGTCACCCTCAAGACATGTTGGATGTCGAGCTAGAATTCCACGTCATCTTGATGTCATCGTTCCCATCCCTCACTGGGATGGACCCCAAGGTTATCTATGGTTGATATCAACCCTTTCCTACCTGCAAATCAATGATTCTTGTTGTTTCACCGACACCTTTATCATTGTTGACATCCTTTCCATGCGCATTAACTTACCCTCTTTCTAAGTTCCAATAATGACATAAGTTCGAAAAACTACGATGAACGGTTAGATATAGGAACCTTTGGATCCATTGGTATGGATTTTAATGAAACCCTCATGGGTTCCAGTGTCCAATGGAATCCAATCTTATTCCCTTGACCCATTAGTGGTTGACAGGTGGTGCTTCCTATCCATGTTGGCTTCCAAACTTGAACACCACGTCAAAATGACGTCATTCCCAATCGTACTCATTTTTGGGTGGAATTTACCCCCAATAGACAATTATGGTTAATTACTTTAATCAATCGATGGTCCTTGGTTGATCCTATGCCTTTATCTTCATCGACTCATTTGGGGCATAACTTAATAGGGTTCATTCTTATAATCCTCGACAATGACATGGATTTTCAACGAACTAGTTCCATCGAGGGGCCTCCTAAAGGATAAACGCCATAGTTTCCATCGACAATTCTTCCATTGAATTCATGGTCTACATTTTAACCCCTAGACCTCGATGATCTCCAGTTGATATTAAATCCATCCCACCACTGACTCTTGTTGATGATACTTTTGGAATGGATGGCCTTCTAGGCTCCTCCAGACGAATTTGATGGCCCTCATTCCTTTCTTTGGCCTCGTCGTCATCAGTGTTTCCTAGTCATTTACCCCTTTATTATCCCTTTTCTTCTGACAACGATATCTCTCGCCTCATCATCATCGAAATTTCCTAGTCATTTCCCCCTTTATCAACCCTTTTCTTTTGACAATGATTTATACCCTAACGAAGGGTTCATATCTACACTTCACACCGATCCAATGACTACAGATCCTCCCTACTTAGACACATAGGCCTCCATAGGGAATGACCATTCGGGCCTTGGGAAATTGTCTAAGATTATGGGAAAATATCCTAAGTCTCCTTTCAAGGCCTATTGAGATTTCAAGGGATCATTTAATTTGAATAGCACAAGAGGCTTGTATATTTATAAATATACAAAATGAGCATGCACCTGATCGGTTCTAAATCTACCTAGTTTACAACTTAACATAATTAATTAGTTGCACCGGCTCTTACTAAAAGTAGAGATAATCGAAAAGAAAATAAGAAATTCCTTCCCTTCCATTCTATCATTTGTAATTCTCGATAACTATAAAAGGAACCAACATCATTACTACCACACATGTACACTTATGTAATTCCATACAATTATGTCTCATTTAAGTATAAAGAGCTTCTAAGGAATACACAATAAGCCCATAATTCAAGCATTCATATTCAAAATCATCATATTGTCCATTCAACCATCCATGCATTCAAATCAGTACCCATAAATAGAACATGTTGCTTATCTACAATTTTGCGATGTGTTAGCTACTAATGAAGGGAGAGCCACTCTCCACCCAACCATAGGAAATCCTGCACTAAACTCTGCTACAACCAACCACCCCCAAGCTAGGGTACGATTCCACGAGAGGAATTCTGCAAGATTTATTAGGGAATGTCTGCTAATTATTCTCTCTCCATTTCCTGAACCAAATATCTCCCTTCTTTCCTCAAATTCTATCACTTCCTTGGTCTATGCCCAACTATGTGTGTCCCCTCTCTATCCTCATGAACTTATTTTTGTGTCTTTTTCCCCAATACCTCGTGGATCATGCCAAAAGTTTCTCGAGGGTAGTTTTTCCATGCTTCCTTAATTTTCCAAGGGAAATATTCCAACTACTACCTTGACTGATAATCAATTTCTAGGGTTGAGGATAATTCAGGTTTGCACTATTTTAATTAGATAGGGTACTCCCTGAGAGATTCATCTCAACCAAACATTTCCTCCATATTTCACCATTCCTCTCATGACATCGTAACCTGTGAAGGTCATACCTTAATTAGTAGTTCAACATTTATTCCTTTCATTAATAAACAATACGTCCATTAAAAAATATATCAAAAGGTCCATTGTCTTTCAATGGTCACATAACATACTTGTTAATAGTTTGGTTATGATAATACTTATATTTATAGACTGGGGAAAACAAGGGTATTACATGAAGACCCTGATGAGTTCAATGATGCTTAGCGCAACATCCAGTGAAATATTAATATTCGTGGTGAATGAAAATTATGTCACTGGGAAGAGAGACGTCTACAGAGGGTTTTGCATCCAATGCCACAACTCCAATTCAATATTTAATGATGGATCTCTAAGAGATACTCTTTCTGCAATAGTGCAAATCTCCAACACCATGTATATTGATACACACTTCCAATTACCGAAATTTTCAAGCCAAATGAATGGCAATGATTTCGACTCTTGGCTTCACAATCTTTCCACATAGTTCCATACATGTCATGAGATGACAGAAGACATGAAGCTTCAGATCGTCGATATGCAACTCGATGGAATTGTGCAGACATGGTAGGGATCTCAGCAGGAGAATTCTTCCTGGCTCATGGACATAGGCGACCTGGTTGAGACACAAACACCACACATTACGATGTGGGAGGCATTTTTCCAATCACTCATAGAATGCTTCTATCCCTTGGGATATCGAAAAAACCTCCTTTCCAAATGGTTGCATCTTTGACAACTCTCCCATCAGTCAATATAGATCTACATAGATTTATTCTTCAATTTGTGCATCCAACTACTTATTTATGATCCAGAAGAGGTATTGATTATCAAATTTAATTCTGGTTTATTAACAATTCTACCTCATGAAGTCGATTTTTTTGAGTCTCCTTCCTTGGACGAGGCCTTTCTTTGGGCCTGTTGATGGGTATTTCTGACACAACATCAACGGGAAGGATAGATCCAGACTGGGGTTGTCTATTTAACCCAAGCCGTTTGGTATGATCTACCCTGATAGGTTTTATGGATCCGTTAGCCAACTGAGATCCTAAAAACAACTAAAGGATGTGAACTAACTAAAGATTCAATTCTAACAATCAACACTTTAATTACAAATTCTTAATTAAGAGTGTTAGTGTACAAAGGTTATATACAATTTACAAGATTTAAGCAAAGCCTCATGAAAATAATTGTTTTAATATAATGGATCTAAACAAGATTAACAATAAACAAAATTATTCTAGTTCTCTAATTACCAAACTAATAAACAATGAATGAAGAAGATTGTAAATGATATAACAAAAATAGACAAAGAAAATTAACGTTTAAATGATGCAATCACTCTTCATTCACAAATCAACAAATTAAATAAATAATAAATTGACTAACCTCTTGCTGATCAACAATACTAAGTTAATTCATTTCTCTGTATTTGTATGATCTTCTCTCAACCTGTTTCAAGTGTAAACCTATGACAATGGAAAGCATAATACTTACTGAAGAAACTCACATAGTCTTTTATATTCTAGAATGAGTTTATGATGACAGAAAGACAGATGATTATATATCACGTGACTTTAGAATATCCAATAACTGAAAATGAAAGAAATTCCAATTCTTAGGAATGGTGTTACCAACTATCTAGCATTAGAAGTAAACTCAAAATACTTGAATAGATGATAAACCACAGTTATAAACTGAACCAAAAGATAGCGAACATCATAAAGAAAAACATGATATAAAATATTATGTGCATAACTGACTAAAACTAGCTTGATACATATAACATTTCACACCTAGAAATTACATGAGAAGACAATGAAAAAACACTGCATAGTCTACACAGGACAAAATCCAAAGAGTAAACTGCTTTCCCATATAGTTTCAAAAAAATATGCCCATCACATGGTCCAGGAGGAATTTCCTCTATCATTTGGAAAGCATTGCTATTTAAACAAAGTTCAAGATCTGTTCCTCATTTCTTCTAAGATAGGGACAAATCTATCTTTAACAAGGTCTGTACTAAAAATAACCAAAAATAGGTCTGATGTAACAACCATTTAAAATAGTTACATAATCAAGATATTCTTGAAACTGTTTTAAAAGAGAAACTTGCAAATTTGAAGAATATCCAACAATTTACTTGTCCCATCAATATTTTCCAATCGACCCCCTTCACACCTGAGAAGAAAAATGAAATTTTAATTTAGAAAAAAACAATCTACTAAACTAATTAAAAACAAGTTGTAGAATCTATGATTCTGTAGCTAGTCACATAAAATAAAATAGAACAATTTATGTTATAACAAAACAAACAAAATGTTCATTCCAAGAAAATAATTTACCCATTAAACATTAAAAAAGGCATCAGATAATTCGAATTCATAACAACTTTGAAGTTGGAAGATTTTTTTTTATAACAATATTCCATGATTTCTTGAATCTTTTATTTTCCTGAGAAAGTTTAGCTACGATTCGGATCTCAAATCTCGATTTTCCCTTTCAAGATCTCTAATTTGCATCAACGTTTGGTTAAGACACATTTACAAGTATGGGATGTCTATGTAGTATCTTTGAATCCATCTTGAACACTCATCATAATATAAAGGTTCCATATCTGGGAGAGGTTACTTGTAGTCTGAATCTGGGTTCCTTTTCTATGCCATAACTTGAGCAAGACACATCTACAAGTATAGAATGTTGGCATAATACCTCTATTCCCATGACTGGTAGCCATTACAATTCCCATGACCCGAAATATGTTTTAGGATACTGGTTATTCCTATTAGAGGGGTTTTTATTCCTCAGGGTAAGACCAATAACTAACATGCTTTCAAATCCATAGAGAGGAAAGGGGAAATGGAATTCCTCAAATGAAACAGATTTTTTCTGAGAAATTCCTCTTTAAAAAATGAGGCATACCTCTGAAATCGGTTCGTTTCTGTAGAAACTGTCCACGTAGAAGGTAAATGACCCCGTTTCAGAAATGGGTTTTTAACAATTTTTCCAAATGCATAACCGTCTGCTTAGAATTCATCCTGCAAAATCATGTCTCTGTTATAAAATTATGGGTTTGAACTCTGCTATATTATCACGGGTATGTAAAACCTCAGGGCCATTCGGTTCTAAAATACTACATGAGCCATAGTTTCAAAGGTAAACCATGAGGCAAAGAAAAATTATTCATGAAGGGGAAAACATTGTGACACCAGTAGATCAAACTAATATACAATGAATGAGGTTTGGTGAACGTACCTAATGTCAAGCACAAATTCGAAGGTATGGGAGTATTCTCCCATTATCTCGCACTCCAAGAACTGATTATTTCCTATAAGCAAGAGGGCATGGAGATCGAACAAAAATAAAACCATGTAACTCTCGCAACTTGCCACGAACTAACAACCCAATTTCGAGGAGATTAACACACACAATGTAATGATTTGTCTTAATGGTGGACATATCAAGGTATAGGAGGTTTTCATCATTAACCATTAAATTGTGATATGACGAAGGGTCATGTCAAAAATGTTAAGAGAGGTGAGGTTTAAACCTTGTCTCCAATTCATTTGTTAAACATATTAAACAAGGTTTCAATGCATACATTAATCCATGGATTATTTTAAACAAAAACAAACCCATACAATTTTTAAGATTGAGGTAAGTTCCTAGGAGAAGGCCCATACTTGGTCTAACGGTATAATTCATGGTCCTTTAATTAGCAACAAGTCATCCATCTAGATATAGACTAATTGAAGAAGGAAAACAAAAGTTACAAACTAATATAAAGGGAAAAGATTTTGAGATTTCGGTTGAATGTTTGCATAAGATAAAGGTCTCAATTTCATGATTTGCACTCATGAAATTGAAAAGAGAAAGCAATCAACAAATCATACGATCATGTTCTTGTAATAATAAAATCCAAATTCAACAATCACACCTTCACAAAAAAGACCCAGTCAATTTGATGCAAATAGATATGTTGGACAACAAGTTTAAGAAGTGATTTTGTGTTTCAAAGGTCAATGAAAACAAAATGCTAGTTGGGCAGCCAACATGGCCATGGCCGTGGAGCGTAAAGTGGCCCCTCAAATTTGTTCTCCCCCAACCCGATATGGTCCTTCTACTACTAGTCCTTTGCATACTAAGAATTCCCCAGTTTCTCTTGTATCCCCATCCACATCTAGAAATGCACCATGGTGTACCTTTCATAAGATCACTCGCATGCATCTGCAGATTATCGGGCAATTAAGAACATTTTCACCAACCAGACTCTATCTGCAGAGGTTGCTTAGACAGATTCCCCCAACCATACTGAATTAGTATATGTTGAAAATCCTATCGAAGTGGACCCTTCTCTAATCCTAATGACCACTAATAAACTCAACATCTCTAATATGCGCTTGTTTACACATAATTGTCAGATCAGGCATGAGTTGGGTATTTTAATCTTGGACAACGAAAGCCAAAAGAACTTCGTGGCCCATAAATTGGTCACACGCCTCAACCTCCCCACCACTCTGCACTCGACCCCATGCCAACTCGGTTGGGTACAAAAGGAAGGCCCTCCTCTCATAGTCTGCCACCGCTGTGTGATTACCTTTATGATTGGCCCTTTCCGGGATATTGTGGTGTGTAATGTCTCTCCTCTTGATTGTGTTGATTTATTACTTGGCATTTCCTACCAACATGCTCGACACATGATCTATCATGCTAAAACTAATCAATACTACTTGTAACATGAGGGGTGCACCTATGTTCTTACTTCTTCTACCCATAAATCCACCCATCCTATTACTGACGATGTGGTCGTTAATCTAGTCAGTTTGAACTAATGTGACTCTTTGTTCTTAGTTCACCCCATTAACCCAAACAACCAGAATAACCTTGTACCTCCTACCATGGATCCACCACTCCAAAAATTTGTAGATGTGTTCACACAACCCACATAACTACCCCCTCTCGCTCTATTAAGCTCACACTTGATTTTATTCCTAGTGCTTATTTTCCCGAAACCCTATCCTATCACATCACTCCCCAAGAGGCCGCTGAGATGGGACACTCAATTGGTCAACTTTTGAACTTAGGCCATATTCCACCTTCACTGTCTCCACGTGTGTCCCCTTCCTTTCTTATCCCCAAAAAGGATGATTCAGAATGGAAATTAGTGATCCACCATCGTGCCCTTAAAAAATCCAATGATAAAACCTGCTACCTCCCACCCTGGATTGAAGAATTTTTGGACCACTTACAAGGGGATTATTCCTTCACACAAATGGATTTGACAACTGGCCACCATCAAGTTTTCATGAATGCAACAAGTCATTTGGGTAATTGCATGATCATTTATCTTGATGATATCTTGGTCTTCAATAATTCTTGGGCATAACATCTTCAACACGTCTGTAGCATCCTCAAGCTACTGTGGGCATTGGGCACATACATTTCAGGTAAAAAATCCTACGTGGGCCACCATAAAATGTGTCACACTTCCTTGGCCACTCAGGATGAGGAGGTGCTCCTTAATTAATATTGTAGTTAGTGTTGTAGTTAGTTTTAAATATTTCTATTGTATATAGTAGTTCGCTTCAACATTTTCGGCTGCAAACATTTAATGAGCTTTTAGTAATTACTATTGTAAGCATTTAGTTAGTTATTGCAACTTCTATTTTAATCAGCTAATAACTAGAAGGAAAATATTTCCTTTCTTATAGAAGACTCTTCTCTCTCACTCAAGAAAACGTGATGGTTACTTTCTGTTCTAATTCTTCTTCTCCATTTTCATGTATATTCTATTTTATGTGCTCCGCACTATCTAATTTTTGTTCTTCTTTGCTCATTTAGTTTTCTGTGTGTTTTCATATCTGAATTGCAAAACAATTTCTTTTGTTTCACTCGGTATGGGCTACACCAACCCTTATCATGGCTGCATTTTTTAGGTGTTTTCTCCAAACTACATATCTAGTTCGATATATAGAACAAAAACCCTCCCTTCTAAACCAATCAAGCTACTACAATTTGACATGGAAAAACATTCCTTAAATTTCGAGCAAGATTTTCATTAAAGTGTATGTATGTATAAATGATGATAACAATAATTACAATTAATAAAACCAAGATCTCAAAAAATCTATAAGGAAATTTTAGTTGATTTTTTTTTAACTTTTTATGGCTTAAAAATATTTAAATAAAAAAGATTTAAAATAAATTTGTATGACTTTATAAATACTTTTAAAATTAAAATTTAATGTAAGTATAAGCAAAATATTAAAAAATTCATTTTTCATCTTTTTCATTATAATATTATAAATATTAAAATTGTTTTTCTTTTATAATATTACATTCGTTTTTCTTTTATAATATCACAAATATTACAGATTCGTTTTTCTATACGTTTTAAGTTATCTATAATACAACAAATATTACAGATCATGGCTAGATTGAATCCCACATTTCATAAATCCATGATTAAGATAACCCTGACTAAACCCTAATGCCATAACATTACCATAGCACAAATCAGCGTGGTGAATCTTTCTTAAGTTTTCAAATGTTCTGTTTGAGATGACATTCTTTACACGCATATTTTTTATGCCCTAAAAAGTGATGCCGTGTTGAAAAGATTGTAAAACCAAGCAAGGACGTAGTGATTCAGTTCCATCCAACAAAACTTTCCAAAAATAATCGAAGTAAGCCTAACGTGTAACGCAAGGTTGGTGAAGAAATTTATAATCACGCAACTCGATCAGGTGTGCTTCGACAGAAAAAGAACAGTCCGTGCTTCACATTTACAATAAACTGCCCGAATACAAACACAGAACTGAGGCAAATCGTAAACACACACGTATTTATTTGATTCAACAAAAGAAGTATTTGTTCACTGTAAGAAACAAAGCTGTTTCTGATCAGCCATCGAGAATAGTAAGAATATAAAGTGGGATCGTATATCAGACTGCAAAATAAACAGATTTTCTGTAAGATATTGGAGAGATTTTCATGGTGAAGAATGGAAATATGTTGAAGGAGAATTTGTCGGCGATATTGGAGACGATGATGATGGATGTTGTTGAGGCTTAGGATGATCTGTTTCGGATTTCGTATATGGAGACTTTGCCTTCGCATTCAGCCTGAATAACGCAGCAGAAGATAACAATTTTCATATTAATTTTTAGTTGTAAGTTTCAATGGCAGAGACCTGAAATTTCATTAGAAAACAAATGGCAGAAGAAAAATATTGTTATGGAAGTTGTTGAGGTACCTGTCCTTGCGATTCTTTAGAAAACGTTGAAGGGAATGTTTCCTCGCTATTGGAAGATCTGATCACGATGCCATTGCCAAAAGGACATGAACAGGATTATCAATACTAATTACACGGAGTTCGATAATAAAATTCTCTTAAATCCCTACTGGATTTAACCAAAAAAAAAAATAACCCAGCTAGATTTCTTCTTACTGGATTTTTCCAGATAGATTTGAAATAGAAATTCCAATTCCTACTGGATTTGAAAAAAAATATCCAACTACATTTCTTTCTAGATTTGAAAATTGAGTCTGTGCACTTACACTCCTTTTTTAAATCCTCATCTGCATATTTCCTTTCCCTGATCGTCATCTAATCCTCATCTTCATATTCCCTTTCTTTAATCGTTATCTACATATTCAACTGGTGCCAAAAAAGAAGTACAGCAGTTCTAGCTGTGAGGAGGCCGGATTGACCTTAAATTAATGACCCTAGGAAAACYGCAGTCCTTAGTCGTACCTGTGRGCACCTTGCGACTTGCAGATTGGTGGCGGYTGATTCCTGATCCCTCTGATAACTTCATGACAGGAAATCGTATTTTGAGCTCAGTGTATGAATAATTCGAATAATTTCCACCGCTGGCATTTAACATTATGGCTTTGGCCTGTACAAGCAAACAGATGCCATTATACCGCAAACAAAGTCAAAGTGATAAACCATTTGAATCCCCATACCTTATCTGCAGGAATATCGTCATACACGTTCACCGTTCCACCGTAAAAAATACTCAATTGCGCACCGGATTGCTTGCCCGGAATCGTGGATGCCGCGGGTCTGGAATGAAAAAGTAAACGAAAGTTGAAACCATTAACCCAAGAGCACAAGAATTAGATGAAAATAATAACACTAATTCTCCCCAATACTAGACCTAAAACTTGTTACAGACCCTGAAAAACAGTCTTGATCCGACGACGTCTTGTCCTCTAATCCTCCCATGACTGCTATTGGGGATCCAAAACCGGACTGGTTGTGGAAGAAATTAATGGAATTAGAACAGCTTCCAACAGTGGAGGGATCTAGCCGAGGAATAAACTCTGCAACTGAGCGCTTAGCGCCTCCGAGGCTCCTAATCGGCGAATGTAAACAGTTATTCTTTTGAAAAACCATCCCAAGATTCAATTGGGAACTGAAGGTCGCCTTGTCACAAAAATAGCTGCCCAACAAACCCAAATTAGTATCTGATCTCACAGCATTCTTAATATTAATAGCATTACTTTTAGTACTGTTACTGTCAGAAATCGCTTCTGGAGCGCTTGCATTATCAATTACATTCATCTTGGCCTGGCCCTTGGGTCCTGCTTGGCTCGCCTCTGAGTTATATCCATTAATCTTCATGAACTCGGCCATCTGCTTCTCCTCAAGAACCCTTCCAGCATCAAATTTTTCCAACTCTCCAAAGGAGAACGAAGAAACCCACACGTCAAAATGAAATAAAGACTTCGTTATTCTCTTTCGTATGAGGCACGCCGATCTATGGAGAAAGCCAGAAAAGCAAAGTGTTTTTTAGGGTTTTGGTTCAAGCGAATCTCTTTATTATTTGAACATGTGCTGAATAATCCAAAGACGGAAGACCACTCCATCTTTCCGCTTGGCGGCTGCTATTTATATAATATAAAAAATAAGTATAAACGTTATACGTACGTTTATTTATTTATTTTTAATTATTATGTAAATGCCGTAATTGGATCGTTGGAAAAATCACAATTTATTTTATAATGTTTAAATCATATTTTTAATATATAAATTGATTTAAAATTATCTTCATAATATATAATCTTAAATATATAGCTCCATGGGATAATATAATTGGTGAGACTGGGTACACTGAAGTCACAAGTTCAAGTCTTATATTGCTGAGGTTACTCTTTAGAATCCTTACCTTCATAAAAATGGAGAAGTATTAATGAATTTTTCATACCTGTTTTTCCTCTTAAAAAATATTGAAAAATACACTTAAATACATGCATGTAAGAATATATATAATATTAAGTATTAAAATCAATAATTTTTAAAATTTTTAATTAAATTTTAAACAATGAAAAAACTAAAAAAATCCTTGTGAATTCAATTTTAAACAAAACTCATCGAGAAAAAGATATAAAACGTTTAAAATATCTCTTAAAACAATTCTAACTCTATTAGGTTTCTACTCAAGTACGCAACACAAGATTAGAAGTAGTCATCCAATATATGATTGGATGGAGTCATTTTGGGGATTAATTTGAACATTCGATTAATTTTGGAATTTTTTTATATAAAATTCCTAATACTCGAACTACTTAAATCAATTATTTCACTAATATAATATATTTAAAAATTATATTCTCATATATTAAATATATAAGATAAAAAATTATTAAAAAGTTAAATATTCAAGATTTGCATGATGAAAATAAATAAATTATTATTTCAGTGAAGAAATTATATTAAATATTATAAAATTAAATAATTATTAAAAAAATTAAGTAGGTTGGTAAGGTGTTGTTGAAAATCGTGACCTAACACGCAGGGGCGCGAGGACACGACCCAGCTCGGGTTCTCTGCAACGATTAGGGCCTCCCCAGCCATGGACGCTGGTGGGGGCGCCATCCCTACCCCTCCCCCATTGCCAGAACTAGAAGCATTCAGGAAGCTGGTCGCTGCAGCCTCCAAGAGACCGCTGTCAGCAGTGCAGCAGAAATTCGTGAAGAAATTGGACAGCATTCTCAGTGTCGAACTGCCTATGGAAAAAACTTGCAGACCGACAGTTAACTTAGCAGATAGAGGACTTATCAGGCAATTCACCGGTCTCTGGCCCTCTCCCAAATCCGTAGATGCCTGGGTGCAGAGGAACTGGAATCCGCTCATATCAAAAGGAATAAAGAGCCACTTCGTAGGGAAAGGATATTTTGTTTTCGTCTTCGACAACCCTGAAGATAAAAACCCCATCTTCAGAAATGGGCCGTACTTCATGGGGCCACAGGGGTTATACCTGAACAAATGGACCCCAGACTTCGACCCAGCTCAGGATGTGCCCTCGGCCGTTCCAGTGTGGGTTCGTCTACCCCACCTCCCCTTACATTGCTGGAACCAAAAATCTTTGCATGCAATCGGAAACACGCTCGGAAGGTATATAGATCAAGCAGTGAGAAAAGATCAGTACTCATGCGCACGGATTTGCGTGGAGGTTGATCTGGAAGTGGGATTACCGGAGGCAATTAAGCTCACGGCCGCAGACTGGACACACATTCAGGAGCTAGACTATGAGCAACTCCCCTTCAAATGCCGGCACTGCCACGGCTACGGCCATTTCGTAAGGCACTGTAAGAAAAATAATTTAGAAGAAAGTGAAAATGTGAAAGCAAATCAATGGACCGCAGTACAGAAAACAGGGACAGCAAAATCCAGATCCAAAGGAGCAACCAAGAACGACAAATCAGGCCAAATAGAGACAGAGAAAATCGACAGGAGCTCCAATCCTCCGCCGCATGCAGAACCTCAAGCAGAAAAAGTCATCAACGACACAGAAGAACCAGAAATTACGGACAACAGGACACATTCAAGCCCCCCTCCAAATGGGAAAGACACAGGGGCACCTGAGCAAGTGGAAGGAACCTTGGAAGCAGTCCCCTCTCCAACATATGCTGACATAGCCAGAAATAAAGTAATAGATCCATCAAGCTCCTCGGAGGACGAGATTCTAGAAAGGCCAGCCAAAAGAGCAGGGAGGAAGTCTCGTAAAGAAGCAAGGGAGGAAGAGGCAGAAAGACAAAAGACCC
>ML778012.1:1037388-1056930 GCA_009831015.1 Picea engelmannii
TGCTGACATAGCCAGAAATAAAGTAATAGATCCATCAAGCTCCTCGGAGGACGAGATTCTAGAAAGGCCAGCCAAAAGAGCAGGGAGGAAGTCTCGTAAAGAAGCAAGGGAGGAAGAGGCAGAAAGACAAAAGACCCAAGGAATCCAGCCCACCATAGAAATGTCAATTGGCAGAAACACAAGAATAAGGTCTCTAAAAGGAGGAGGCCCAATCACCCCTAACAGCAAGTAATGGAAATCGTCTCTTGGAACTGTAGAGGACTGGGGAACCCGGCAAAAAATGAAGCGGTCAAGGATCTGATGAAAGCGGAACCAATAGATATCCTCATGCTCCAAGAGACGAAAATCGAAGGGGAAGCCCTTCTAGAGATCAACAAACACAAATGGCAGAAAAACGCAGGGAAGGCAATCAGTGCAAGGGGTACTTCCGGAGGCATAGCAACATTGTGGAAGGCAGAGCAGTTCAGTCTCGTCAACTCCTATAACACACAACACTGGAGCTTTACAGAGCTCAAGCACATAGCAAGTAAGTTAACTATCGCACTTTTCAATTTATATGTCCCAACTTTGCACCCTGAAAAGAAAGTTTGCTGGAAAACTTTAAACGAATTTCTAGAGCAAAACTCCCCAAGCAATATAATCATTGCTGGAGACCTTAACCTAGTCATGAATGGAAAAGAAAAAAGGGGAGGAAGGCCCAGCAAGGACCAAATGATTTTTGTAGTAGAAGACATCATACAGCAGTGGGACCTAGTGGATTTTAAACCAAGCAAAGGGCTGTACACCTGGACCAACAACAGGATAGGGGAGGAACACATTTCTGCCAGATTGGATAGGTTTCTGGTCCAAAGCACACTGCTGTTGGAAAGGAAGTTGATTTCCACTGCCATCCTCCCCAAGTTCACCTCGGACCACAAGCCCATCTTGCTCCAGCTAGAAGAAGAAGAAAATTTAGGTCCAATCCATTTCAGATTCAGCCCATTATGGAAAACAAAGAGTGGGTTTGTAGAGACGGTTCAATGGGCATGGTCTACCCCAATTAATGGCTCCCCCAATTTTGTCTGGGAACAAAAACTAAAAATAACAAAAAAATCCCTCAAGGATTGGAGCAAACTCCTAGAAAGCAACCCCAATACCCAAAGAAAGGAGTTAGTGCAGTAGCTGGGACAGCTATAGCTCGAGATGGAAACAATAGACATTGCCAGAACAGAATTGGAAAAGGAGCAGCTAGCCCAATGCAGAACTTACCGCTCCTTCAGAAAGGAAGAAGAATACTGGCGGTTAAAATCCCGTAGTCTTTGGCTGGAAGCTGGCGACAGGAATACCTCCTACTTCCACCGTCAATTCAAAGCTCGCCTCTCCAGGAACCATATCTCCGAGATCACGACCAACGAAGGGAAGCCCTGCAAAGGAATAGAACAAATAAAGGATGTTGCTGCCTCACATTTCCAACAACTATACAACAAAGAGAACCATGAAAATGAAGAAGATTACAACGAATTCCTCATGAATATCCTGGCATTGGTCACAAAAGAGGATAATACAACATTATTGAGCCCAATCAGTGAAGAAGAACTCAACAAAGTCATCTGGTCCATGGACTCGGACAAAGCCCCAGGTCCAGATGGGTTTACTATCCATTTCTACAGGATCTGCTGGAATATAATCAAATCTGACCTCATAAGAATGATAAAAGGAGTTCTTCAAAAAGCAAAAATAGGAGGCAACACTAATTCTACCTTCCTAGCACTAATCCCAAAAGAAACAAGCCCCTCCTCCTTCGATAGATTCAGGCCAATCTCACTATGTAATGCCTCTTATAAGATTATCGCAAAACTTCTCGCAAACAGAATAAAACCTCTGTTGGGCAAGCTTATCTCAGAACCGCAAGGAGGATTTTTCAAAGGGAGACATATCTTGGATAATGTAATCCAAGTTCAGGAAGTTATGCACTCCAGCAATCTCAGAAAAGAGAAAGGCATGCTGATCAAGCTTGACATGGCAAATTCCTTCGACAGAGTAAAGTTGTCCTTCCTGTATCAAGTGCTTCTCTTTTTTGGATTTGATCCTGAGTTTGTAAAGTTGATAAAAGCCTGTACCCACATCCCTTGGATTGCCCCATTGGTAAATGGGAGACCAACAAATGTTTTCAAAGCTACGAGGGGGCTGAGGCAAGGATGCCCCCTCTCTCCATTTCTGTACATATTAGTGGCGGATACCCTCAGCAGGAAGTTGGAACAGGAAATGATAACAGGGGCAACCCCAGGCCTCAGAATAATGAAGAATTTGAAGCCCATAAACCATGCTCTGTTCGCGGATGACTCTCTTCTTCTAGGAGGAGCATCAAACAGAGTAGCCGCTGCATTTAAGGTTACTCTCCAAGCGTATTGCAAGGTGTCCGGAGCTCTGATAAGTGAAAGAAAAAGTGTTGTTCACAGCTGGAATGTTACAGACCATGAAACTCAGAAGATAGCAAGCACCTTGGGTTTCAAAGGACACTCCAAATGGGAAAAGATACAGTATCTTGGGTTGCCTCTAACTTTGGGTGTAAATAGAGTCAGCCTGTGGGAAGGAGTCTTAGCAAAAATCAAAAGAAAAATCGAAGCCTGGGGAGGATACTGGCTCACCCATGGAAACAAATTAATCTTGATAAAAGCAGTTATCTCCTCATTGCTGATATATCAAGCGTCCTACCTCTTAGCACCCAATTCGATAGCAGGGAAGATCAACAAACTCCTGAGAGATTTCCTGTGGCATGGTGGGAAAGGGAACCAAAGAAAATTTCATTTAGTCAATTGGAAGACAGCCAAGCGGCCTTTGAAAGAAGGTGGACTGCAGATTCGTGACCCAGCTCTGGCAAACACTGCTCTGGGCTGCAAAATCTTGTGGAAGATGCATAGCGAACCCTTACACCCTGTCAACAATACATTGAAGCACAGATACATCCCAAATGCTAAAATTCGAAATCTCCAAAACGCAGTGAGCAGGAAGACCACAATTTTATGGCAGTTGTGTATTAAAGGGGTGCGATTCTTCAATCAACACTTGTATTGTGTCCCTGGCAATGGAAAACGCACCAAATTATGGACTGATAGGATCATGGGGAATCCGCCCATTGCATCAATCGCTGGCTTGCGGGAAATTCACGATTTTCTTGAGAGCAAAGGTATCCAGAGAATTTTTGACATATCAAAGTGGGATGAAGATGGATCTTGGACAGAGTGGAAATTCAGCAATGTCCCAGATCGCCTTCTTCAGCAACTTGAGATGCTCAAAGCAGAGCTTCGGGAGGCAACTCCTGTGCACATGACAGAAAAATATATCTGGGGTTGGGGACCCACAAGAATTTATACAGTAGCTAGAGGCTATGCTCTGCTTCAGCAACAACAAAATAGACCACTCTCTGTAAGGTTCTGGTTGGAGGTTTGGGACTCGATGGCGATCCCGAAGGTAAATTTCTTCTTCTGGACACTAATGCACAGAAAGATTTTGACGGGAGAAAATTTATTGAAAAGAAATATTGCCGGACCACATAGATGTTGCCTCTGCAGAGAAGCCATGGAAACCTCAGATCACTTATTTGTAGGTTGCCATTTCGCAAACAAAGTCTGGCAGCTTACACTCCAAGGCCTCAAGGTCGCTGTTCCCACCAACATCTCAGTAGTGGATCTATTCACTGGCTGGAAGGATAGTTACCCTTCGCTTTCCCTGAAAACATTATGGGCCAGAATCTGGATTTCCATCCCCAAGTACGTGTGCTAGAAGCTATGGCTAGCGAGAAATGAGCAAATTTTCAACAACACAGAATGGACCCCCAAAATGGTAGCAACGAAAGAAAAAGGCCTCCTACTAGAAACTTTGAGCTCCCAAAATCACAAAATCGATACCTCAATACTGCAGGAAGAAAAGGAGTGGCTCGGCTCCTCCGTGCTGAATCCTCGAACCCATAGCGTGGCAAAACCCCATCTTGAAACAGAATGGAGGTTAAGAGACAACCATGACATATTTCAGAGTTGGTGGCAAAAACAAGGCATAACTTCAGCCTTTTTTGATGGCGCATCCAAAGGAAACCCTGGAACAGTGGGAGCCGGAGGAATCATTTATGCTAGCGAAGGGGAAAAACTAGCAACCTTCTGCTGGGGTCTAGGACAACGATCCAATAATCAAGCAGAAATTCTGAGTTTGATCAAAGTTTGTCAGATAGCCAGGGAAAAAGGACACCGGGAGCTACAAGCATTTGGAGATTCCGAGATCTTGATCAAAACAATTCATTCCAGAGGACAGTTCAAAGATGTTGGGCTAAACAAGAATCTGCAAAGGTTAAGACACATTCTAAAAGACTTTACCTCCTTCAAGTGCTACCATATTCTCAGAGATTCAAACAAAGAAGCATACAAACTAGCCAATGAAGGCTGTCTTTTGTCCCAAGGAGAACTCAACGTAAACGGTGGGGATCCAGTTAAGAAATGTATTCCTTGAAAAGGACAGCAGCTAGTAAAAGAATGCAGAAAGTAGAAGACGCCTGAGAAAGATGATAATCAAAATCAAAAGGACAACAAAGTGTAAAAATAGTAGAGGGTTGTGCAAAGGAGGGCTGGAACATATGCTGAAACACAATGCTAGAACATATGCTGAAACAGAATGCTGGAACAGATGTTGAAACACAGTGTTGGAACATATGCTGAAACAATGTTGTAATGCTGAAACACAGTGCTGGAACAGATGCTGAAACACAGTGCTGGAACACAGATGTTGAAACACAGATGCTGAAACACAGATGCTAAAACATCGCTGGAACAGATGCTGAAACACAGTGCTGGAACAGATGCTGAAACACAGTGTTGGAACACAGATGCAGAAACACAGATGCTGAAACACAGTGCTGGAACAGATGCTGAGATACAGTGCTGGAACATATGCTGAAATAGTGCTGGAACATTTGCTGAAACACCGCTGCAACAAATGCTGGAAAAGTGTTGAGAATATGCTGAAACAGTGCTGAGTCTTATGTTGAAACAATGACTGGAGTTTCGGCACTTAAATTTAATCCAGTTCTCTTAGAAGACATTCAGTTCACTAGTCTATAGCTATAGAAGTAGAATGGCTCAGGAAGGCAGACCTAAAGAAATTCAAAGCCATTTTGTAATCAGATCTGTGATTAGTCCACCCCATTAATATAATCTATAACCGTTTCTGTTAAAAAAAAATAAAAAAATTAAGTGTTCAATGTTTATAAAAAGAATGCCACGAAATTATTTTTTTGGAATTTCTGTAAAGTTGATATTGTCATATACCCCCATAGTGTGTTTTATGATCGTACATATTTTGAGGTGACACCGTGACATTTTTTATTTGGTTGTTTGGCAATACCACTTAGAAATATGCCAAACAAACACACGGTGAGGCTACACTCACTTCTATATAGATTAATGAAGACTAATTACATTCTTATATAGGAAACTAACCTACTTAGTCTATGACATGCAAACCACAGATAACTCGAATCTCTATTCAGTGAAGTAGAGTTCAACTATACTAATGACTCGTGTAAAGTGACACTTACAACTAACGCTTACTCCATTATTTCCAAGTCTCCCCCTTAATGGAGAATGGATTGACTTCTACACCTAACATCTCCCTAAACAACTCAAACTTAATCTTTCCAAGAGGCTTAGTGAAAATATCAACAACGTTTTCACTAGTATTACAATACATAAGAGCTATTTCATTTGACTGCAACCTTTCTCTAACAAAATGAAATTGAGCTTCAACATGCTTTGTCCTTGCATGAAAAATCGGATTCTTCGCAATATTGATTGAACTTTGATTATCACATTTGATCATCATAGGTTCCTTTCGTTCTTCTCCAACATCTTGAAAAAGTCTTCTTAACCAAACAAGTTCACAAGTTGTTGCAAACAAGGCTTTATATTTTTCTTCAGTAGAAGACAAAGATACAGTAGGCTGCTTTTTACTGATCCATGAAACAACTCCGGATCCAATGCCAAACGCATATACAGTGGTTGATCGTCGATCATCCAGATTGCCAACCCAATCAGAATCTGAGTAACCTGTCAACTCAACATCAGATGCATTAGTATATTTAATACCATAATCAAGTGTTCCTTTTAGATACATGAGTATCGCCTTTGTTGTATTCCAATGGCTTTCATGAGGTTTCGCCATAAACTGACGTAACACACTCACAAAATATGCAATATCAGGTCCAGTTGTGGTGAGATAATTCAAACTACCCACCATCTGTCTATGCACAGTGCCATTCACCTCCTTCGAACAATCATCACAAGAAAGTTTCACATTCTACTGCATGGGAACAGTAGAAGACTTAAATTGATCCATTTTAAATCTCTTAAGTACTTCTCTGATATACTTACTCTGACAAACAAAATTTTGGCCTGCATTTCTCCAAACTTCAAGACCTAGGCAGTAATGTAACTCACCAATATCTTTCATTTCAAAAACTTTTGAAAACTGCACCTTGATTTCATCAATTAATTTCTTTGCATTTCCTATAATTATCAAATCATCAACATATATATAAAGAAATCAATACTATATACCCCTTCTCATCAAATTTGGTATACAGATTTAGATCACTCTTTCTCCTCATAAAACCCTGTTGAAGAAAGAAAGAGTCGATCTTCTCATACCATGACCTAGGTCCCTGTTTTAGTCCATACAATGCTTTCTTTAACTTACACACTAAGTGTTCTTGCTCCTTTTCCACAAACCCTTCAGGTTGAGTAAGGTAAACCTCTTCCTTTAATTCACCATTCAAAAATGTAGATTTAACATCTAACTGGTGTAGCTTCCAATGGTACTTTGTAGCTAAAGCAATTAACATTCTAATAGTATTCAATTTGGCTACTGGTGCAAATGTTTCAGCATAATCAATACCTTCTGTTTGTGAATACCCCTTTGCCACTAGTCTAGCCTTATATTTATCTATACTACCATCTGATTTAAACTTGGGTTTGTATATCCATTTGCATCCAATGGGCTTCTTATGTTTAGGCATTTCAGTCAATTCCCAAGTATTGTTTTTCATTATAGATTCATATTCTTCCTCCATTGCATTTCGCCATTCATCATGTTCATTATCTTCATCAAAACTCATGGGTTCTATGACATTTGAAATGCTAATCATTAGGGCATAGTCTTTATACCTCTTAGGAAGATGAATCTGTCGTAAAGATCTTCTCAACTGATTATCTTCCTCCCCACTTTGTGAGGATCTGTCTTCACCTCTAAGTGAACTGTGACTGCTTGAATTATCCATATCACTGAGTCCTTCTTGTTGTTGCTGCTTCTGTCGCTGTGGTGATGGTTGTTGTTATCGCTGTGGTGATGGATGTTGTTGTGGTTGCTACTGCTGGTCTTCTTTGATTTCTTCATCAAGAAGTCTATTCCATTCCTCATGATTGTTGTTGTCATGATTTCCTACTTCCTGCTCATGGAAAAGTACATCTCTACTTGCAAGTACTTTGTGAGTAGAAATATCAAACAATTTGTATGCTTTAAATTCAGAACAATACCCAATGAAAATACATTTAATGGCTTTATCATCCAGTTTCCTCCTATTCTCCTTTGGAATATAAGCAAAATCCTTACACCCAAATACTTTCAAATTATGAACTGCAGGTTTGGAACCATACAAGGCTTCAAAAGTAGTAACTCCATCAAGACACCTTGTTGGACTTCTATTCTTTAAATAAACTGCAGTATTTATGGCTTCAGTCCAAAAAGCATTTGAGAGGTTCTTACCTTTTATCATACCGTGCACACTCGACCAGAGTTATGTTTTTCCTTTCAGTGACTCCGTTCTACTGTGGAGTGTGAGGTACTGTAAACTGCTATACTATTCCATGATCTTTGCAATATTTGTTGAAGTCCCCTGATTTATACTCTTCCCCTTGATCTAAATGGAGGATTTTGATGGATTTTCCTGTATTCTTTTCCACCATGGTTTTGAATTCCTTAAAGTACTTGAAAACATCACTTTTTATTCTAAGGAAGTAAACCCATGTGTATCTCGTGCAATCATCAATAAATAACAGAAAGTAAAATGCACCTCTTAAAGACCTAGTCTACATAGGCCCACAAACATCAATATTCACAAGATATAACACATCTCTCTTTTTCTTATCAGGATTAGAGGGAGATTCATCTCTGTGCATCTTTCCTCATGCACATCCATCACAAGCAACCTTCTCATTCTTTAACATGGGAAGTCCTTCAACCATATTCTTTTTCTGTAATAACAATAAATCAGGATAATTGATGTGGCCATACCTTTGATGCCAAAGAATCTATGTTGGCATAGTTGCAGAAGTCAGTGCATGATGTGATTTGCTGGTAACATCAAGTTTGTATAGGCCTCCTGCTTTGACTCTTGTTGCAACGGTTTGGAAGTGGTCCAACAGATCCTTCACTATGAAATAATTCTTGAAGAATTCAACCTTCAAGTTCTGATCTGTAATGGTGGACACAAAGATCAAATTTTTATTTATTCATGGCACATACACCACATTGTGAATCTGACGAACAATACCATTTGGAAATGTTATGGGAATGTCTCCATATCCCTTGATCTAATGAGCACAGTCATCTCCAAGATATATGCTGACACCATTCTGTGTTTATTTAAAATTAGCATACCAATTTTTATTACAAGTCATATGTACTGATGCTCTAGAATCCACAAACCAAGCATCAGAATCATCCGTTTCAGTAGATAAAGCAACGTTAGACATAAACAACATAAGATCCCATGAGTCAAAATTCGAGGGTTCATCAATATCATCACTAACAATAAATAATCTGAGATCATGATTTGACGATCTTTCTGCATAATGACCTGAATGTGTTCTAGGTTTATTCCTAGCCTCATCGCTCTTCTTCTTATGAAAATCTTTGACAATATGTCCAGGTCGACCACAATAAAAACAACTCTTTGAATCATTCATGTTAGATTGCATACCTTGATTTGGCCTTGGAGATTGTCTTCTATGCGATGAACTTTCACTCTGCCATGAAATGCCACTCTGCCATGAACTTCCTCTCTGCCATGAACTGCCTCCTTTGCCTCTTTCTCCTGATCTCCCTCTCGGGGATCTCTTATTTGAACACAATGCCAAATCTATATTATGAGGATTCAGATTCCCGCACCTTTTTTCCTCTTGTAGCAAAATACTTGTCAGTTCTTCAAACATAAGAGGTTTCTCCCTTGATGCGAGCCCTGTTATGAACATATGATAATCTTCTAGCATACCATTTAAGGTAATAGTGACCAGGTCAGTGTTGGAAACAGTTTCCCCTATATTTACTAGTTTGTCTTTCACCTCTTTAATACGACCCAAAAATGAACTAACAGATTCATTTCCATCCATCTTAATGCCTAGAAATTTGTTTTTCAGAAACAAAATCTGATTTTTGTTTCTAGTTTCATACAACGCTTTAAGCATTGTCCATGTTTTAGTAGAGGTATTAACGTCTCTAATATGTGTAATTATGCTATCTTTAACAGACATACACAACAGTACCTTTGCCTTGTTTTCACGCTTCTCCCAATCTTGGATTTGTGCTGCTGTCCAACCTGCAACCGCATCAGGTTTCACTTCAGTTCCCTTCGCGATGTTCCAAACACCATAACCCTCTATGAGCATCTGCATCTTGAATTTCTAGTTAATGAAGTTCGAGCTATCTAACTTGTTGGCTTCGTTGAGGTAGGTCTCTGCAAGATGATTCACCATCACTGCAATTTAGTCTCTACAAGTGAATCACCAAGGATATGCAACTTTATGTCGCTCTGCCTTCGGATACCACGGATCCATCTCAAACTTGACTCTCAATTTTCTTAAAAGAAAACCTTAAAACAAAAATCCTTAACACCACTTCATGTATATAAAAAAAAAACCTTAACCTTAAAAAAAAACTTTCCTTTAAAAGAAACCCTTTTAAATACATACTCATCCACCTTTAAACATGCATCCTCATATGCATGAAAATAACCCCTTTTGAAGTTTATAACTCAAAAAATATGCACTTTTAATAAAAAGGTTTATACCTCAAAAAACATCTCCACTTTTAAATCATTGGTCACCCATTAAGCTATATTGGAATTTTACTCCAACGAATATATTGGAGAGAGGGCTTTAAATACTAAGCCTCATGCTTTATTATAAAAGATATACACTTTTAATTAAAGCTCATGCTCCAAAAAAAAAGAACTCATGCAAACTTTAACAAACCTTACGCTTCAACCTCCTCACACTCAAAGCTCATGCAATAATTGGTGATTCACGGATCCCACTCCGCTCCTCCAAGAAAAAGCGATCAACGCTCCTCAAGCTTCCATGCAATTTCAACCAAATGTGGATCACCTCTGTACCAGATCGGATTGGCTTTCAAAGTATGAAGCCTGGAACCCACGATCTCTCACCTTCATGTACGCTCCAACCTCACGCTCCACAAAAATACTTCATGATTTCTCAATGGAAGCAGGCCCCTTTTTAATGAACGTATGCTCCAAAAACTTATGCTCTACCACAAAACTCATGATGCAAAAAAAACTCACGATTTCCACAGGGTTTCCGCACCTCACGTTATAGTAGACTGCGGGGAGTCCACAGTCTCACGCTATACTTGTGCACGAAAATATATAAAGCCTTCTGCACTGTGATTGCAACATAAATTTATCCGTTTTCTATTTGTGTAAAGTTTGAGTAGTGTGCCCCCGCACCCGACCAGAAGAGGGACTTGCGGACCTCCAGAAATTTAGGCACCTATCCCCATGGCTCTGATACTAGCTTAGAAATATGCGATGAAAACACACAGTGAGGCTACGCTCACTTCTATATAGATTAATGAAGACTGGTTACATTCTTATATAAGAAACTAACCTACTTAGTCTATGATATGCAAACCACAGATAACTCGAATCTCTATTCAATGAACTAGAGTTCAACTACGCTAATGACTCTTGCAAACTGGCTCTTACAACTGGCGCTTACAACTGGTGCTTACTCCATTATTTCCAAGTATACCAAGGGTACTTTGTCGAGACTATGCCTCTTCACTTAAAGTATACCCATACTCCGTTCTAGGTTACAGATGATTCGTAGTCCAACTTTAGTGAAACTTTTGTATACTTAGACAATCATTAACTGATTAACACTTCGTCATATTTAAGCATACATCGATGAACATGAGAAGCCAAAAGAACAACAATAGAAAAAACAAGAGACACATAGATATAGTGTGGGCAATACAAGCCATGCCTAACACTCGACTAAGTATTTTTTATTGCAAAACATTCAAAACATGAGCACTACCGACTCAATTTACAACTTGGCAGAGTCAAACGACTTGGCTCACCTCACCAAGACACTCATATACAGGTTTGTCACCAAGACTCTTTGTGGCAATTGTCTTCACAACCCCTTGTGGTGCACCTCAAATGTTTCCTCAACCGCGGATTTGTTGTCTCTTCGTTTCCCTAGAATTCACAGATTTTGGTTCTTCCTCACACATGCCTCCAACATATTTTCATTTTCAGACTTCCCCAAAACTATCCCAAAAGAAGCTCGCCCATCTCTGTCTACCAAATCCACCATAAGGAAACACAAGTCCTCCCAAGTGGAGCGACTTGACTCCTTGAGGAAGATTTCCCTCTTTTTCTACCTCAGAAATGTACAACTCGTCTTGCTCTCCTTGTCTTCCAAAACTACCTTACTTGGTTGTGCACCCTTGTTCTCTTATAGGGACTCCAAAGGTCACCAATGTGAACCACCACGTCCTTTGGGGGTGTTCCGTCCCTTCGCGAACCCATGTGTCCAAATGAATCATTGTGCCCATTCATAGACCCAGTCTCCCAAATGAATAATCACATCCCTTCGCGGACTTGGTCACCCAAACGAACCCATGCAGTCATCAACTGTCGTGCCCCTTGGGACTGGCACGCTCAATCTTGGTGCACCCCACATGTTAGTGCGCCCCGATATCTGGGTTGCTTCACACTTGGGCAAGCCCCTGGGCACATCTACATGCCCAAGGAATCCACTTTCCCAACTTGGGTCCCAAAGAAACCCCAAGTTCTATCTCCTTAAGGACTTGGGTGAAGGTTTTTTCACCCATCTAGCCGAAGACTTTACAAAATTATATTAAAATGTTTATAATGTTTTTATGTCAAAAAAAGAAAAATAGTAAATAAATGAACATTTTGTAATTTGGAAAACTATATCAATGACGTATATGTATTTTTCGTCGCCTCCTTGAAAAGAAAATTTAGAAGTTTTATCCCTAAAAACATTAATCATTAATATTAATAATATTTAAAAAAAATCCATTGCTCAAACCATAAAAAAAATAAAAATCCATTACTAAAACCATAAAATAAAAGATGATTCTTTATCATATCATTTACAAGAATATAATTTGGGTGGAGACGATAACACTACACACAACCACTATTAATAAATCAAGTATTTCCCTTCATTCTAAGGATGGTATCCACAGTAAACTGAATTCTGCAGAAGTTTTAGGCTTTGTTAACATAAGGATGAAGGCCATTACAACAATATACTCATAAAGAGATCAACATGTCACTTATGGGAATTGAACCTAGGTGGGAGAATAAAATTCATTCCTCCCAACCACCTAAGCTAGGCCAAATTGACAATTCTCTCTTTATGCATATAAAAAATGCCTGATAAAAATGTCATAGATTATATTTAATATCCTCATTTACAACCAAATATTAAATTTCCACATATTAAATGATCATGATCGTGACTCAGATCATAGACCTTTAACCCTTACTCTAAACTTTTTCATACACAAAATCCCCATAAAAGAGAATTATAATAACCCAAACACTTGATCTACAACAAACATAAAGTTTTTTTTTCTTCTAAAGGATCTGAAAAATAAATTACATATCCTAAGGATAATACTAAAGACTTTTATCATAAATTTATGATAACCCTATCAAATTCCATTAGTAAGTTCTATATCGAGGTGTTGGGAAAAAAGGAAAACAAAATCAATATCATAAAGAGTGTTGGTTTGCTAGAAAATCGATTAGGGATGCTTCTAATGAATCCCTAAAATCCGACAACATAAATGGGTACAAATCCCTCATTAAAAGAAAAAAGGGAACTATACAAATATAAAACAAGACAATCTTTTACACCTCTTTCGGCTAGATCCTAAGAAATTATGGAGGCAAACTCTAACTTGTAAACTTGTTTTAGAGATTAGAATTCCCACCTTAAAAGGATTTATGAATCCCCTAATGTCATGAACAACATTCAAATCCTTTTTACAATGGGCGATTTTTTTTCTTTAGAAGACAAAATTTGGGGTTAAGCAACTCACAAAAGGGAAAGCTACGGATATCGAGGGCTACCAAGCAGAAATCCTAAAAAAATGGACAACCTATCCTCATCCCTTACATTCACAAGATATTTAATTTAGAAGTTAAATAGTGTTTCCCTAAACCTTGGAATCAAAGCCACATTATTCCTATTTTTAAAATTTTGGATAAAAACCATTATGATTAGCCCTGTTTTATATAAGTTATATGGAATTAGTTTGGAAAAAAACATTAGCATATGGATAGAAAGCCACATAAAAGGAGTTGAATGCCAAGATGAATTTAGGAGTTATCATTCAACTGTGAGCCACCCATAGATGATTTTAGGGGCTACATTTCACAAATGGGCTAATTTTCCATGTTTTTTCCCAAAACAATATTCACCAATTTCCATTTGTTCTAAAAACAATTCGCCCAAATTCCATAAAATAAAATTATTTTACCTCAAAAATCACCAAAATTTTATAGAAACTATATAAAATCCTTAGAAATTTGAATATTTTTACAAATCTATCGCTAAACATTTTACTATTTGCATATTAAGATCTAGTAAGATTAGCCCAATTTTTTACATTTTAATATTAATTTCCATCCTTAAAATCATCCCTCGAGCCATCTTGGTACACTTAGGATAATTGCAGGCAAGTGCCACAATAAAACAATCAATCTCTTGTGTTGCTTCATTGCGTTTAGGAAAACAATTGACACAGTGCCCATAAATAACCTATAGAATCAATTATAAGAGCTAAAAGTTCATTTTGAGTCAAGCGATAATACGATAAGGATGTATGAGAATGTTATTATCAAGCTTAGGAATTCTAAGGGCCAATCACAAGGTTGTCCCTTTTCCCTTACCCTTTATGGAATTTATATTAACAAGTTAGAGGATTGATTGGAAAAAGTAGGATGTGTTGTCATCTTTGTAGCTGGAATAGTCATCATCCCTCTTCTTTATGTTGAAAATATTGTTCTTATGATGATGAGTCCAAGCAACTAAAGATTCTGAAGGATTGTTACTTTAGCATGGGTATGACTATCAACACTGAAAATAAAAATGTTATGACAATGAAATGAAAAAGGATCACTTACACTAATTCCATTTATAAAAATAACAACTTGGATGAAGTGACTTCATACGAATATATTTGAATCAATATTAATCACGAGATCAACCATAACTATAGCATTGAGAAAGGATAAATGCAGGGTAGAAAGTTTATTATGGACTTGAAAATAGTTGTAAATCAAGAGACATTTGGCTCCAAGATAAAAAGAAACTCTTTTTTGAGACTCTCATCACTCATGTTGTCTTATATGGGTGTGAAGTTTGAGGCTACATCATCTCTAGAGAATCATGGATAAAGATAGAGCATAGCCAAAATATTTTTATAACTTATAATCTTAAAATTAAAGGAAATACACGCTATTCTATCCTCATAGAAACAAGTCTTCCCCCGTTGAAACCGTGGCTATGACTAGGTACTTAATGTATAAGAACAAAATAAACAACATGGAAGATAAGACACGTCCTAAGGTTGCTTAAAAATCCAGTCAAAAACCACCTGCGGCTCAAGCGAGATTGTCATAAGGATGTCAAGTCTTGGATAACTCATTGTGGTGTCAAGGAAGAGGCCACTGTACATAATAAAAATATTATTACATGTAAATTTAATAAGAAATTATGCTGCGATAAAGAAACAAAGGAGAGAAAATTGAGACAATACAAGGAGGTGATCAACCCTAATATAGGAGATCAAATTTTTTTCTATGTTTTAACTAGAATAAAGAAGAAAATCAACATTTCTAAAATAATAACAAACTCTAATGAGCTCCATAGTGAAATAGGGCGTTGGATAGTTTCTAAACCATCGTGGTTCAAAAGAAATTGCCATCTTTGTGGCACTAAGAGTTCTGAAAATGAAAAACACTTCCTCTTAGAATGTCTTGTGTACACCCATATTAAATCTCAATTTCAAAATATTTTCTACAATATTGACCTTCCTAACCTTTTAACACATCAAAACTATGTTGATTTAGGAATGCTCATCTTAAATATTTTTGAATACAAAAATAAAATCCTAAAATAAACCAAGTAAAACCAGCTATCAATGGAAGAAGATTTTTTTTTTCTCTCTGTCTCTATACATTTGATATAAAATAATTTACTTAAAGTGGATATTGGAATATTTTGTTTATGGCCGATATTGGAATATTTTTTTGTTATTAATATTTTTTTTTAAATGCCACATGCCAACTCCATGTTGAGTAGAGAAGGAATTACACATCTCCCTCATACTCAGATTTCAATATAATATATATATATATATATATATAACAATTGAGAGTAAAAATTTCTTGTTGCACCAAAAGACACTTTCTACAACCAAGAATAAGGGAGATGTGTAATTCCTTTTGTGCTTAATATAGAGTTGAAACATGGAATATATATATAAAGAACCTTCATAGATCCATCTTAACTCTAGATGTATCATGGGTTGAGAGGGATCTTAGATATCTCAATTACTAAAAATGTTTAATGGGTCATGAATGTTGATGTTTTATTATTCTCAGATCTGATAGTTATTTCCTTATGATTAATAACAAGATTCTCTTTCATACACCAATTATTATAGAATAAATATACACTAAAAATATCAACTATAATACTGCAGCATAAATGACAAGATCTATAAATATTAACCATGCACAATAAACACAAGAACACAAGAGTTTATCTTGGGAAACCCAACCTAGGGAGAAAACCCAACACCCTTTCTATAGAATAATTCAGTCCAATATATTATGAGTACATCACCATCAATAGCCAAAATACAATACAGAGAAGACCCTCCCGAAGGATAGCATCATCAATACCCAACGCCTCAATAAGATGAACAAGAGAAACCAAGAATATCCTTCCCAAGTGTGGTGCACTCATAAAGATACAAGAAACCCAACAATAAAAAAATTACCAAAACTGCATGATCTGAAAATAGAAGGCTGACTTGTTATGCTATGAAAGCACCCTCTACTTCATTAAAATAAACTTTACAGGACCTTTCTCCATGTGTTAAAATATGCAAGATAAATTATGTGCCAAGTTTATGCTTCTTCTTTTAAATGTTTATATGTGAGGTCTTTGCAAGATTAAATATGTTGTTTACATAAATACAACAACAAATAATAACTTGCAGCAAATAATAACCAGTAAACACTCACAACACTCACAACATGATAAAGGAGTTCACCCCTCTCCAGGCTACATCTCCTTGAGCCTCCATTAATGGACTTGGCTCTCTATGATTAATTTGTCAAAAATTCTTTTACAAGCTGCTGCTCAACTCCAATAAAAATTCTGACTGTACCATTGGGTTCAGAATACATAAAAACCCCAAAAATGACTAATAGAACTCTGAAAACGGATTATGGCTCATCCGGGCATGACCTCTTCTACATGTGGCCTTAAGCTTCCCTGAGCTTCTCTTTGGAAAAAACACCTGTAAAAGTCATCAAATGGATCTGAAACCTATCCCAAATTGTTCAGAGCATATTAATTAGCCAAAAATGATTATTAAATCACAAAAAATAAACATGGGCTCATATGAGCATGACCTCAAACAATGAGGGCTTCAAGCTCCCTGGAGCTTTCTGAAACTTCAATGGTTAAAAACCTACAAAATAAGTCTTCAAATGGCTTTGAAAATAGTGCCAATGGATTCAGAACATCCAAAAACCCCTAGTTGGGCTTTTACGACACCTCATTTGGCCAAAAAATGAAGAAGATAGGCCTCCTGCCATTCTCTTCCTTCAAGCTTGTTGTCTCTGGTTCGCCAAAACTCACCTCTGGGCATTCTACCAAGAACACGCTCCAAATTCATGCTAAAAACTAGCACACATGCACAACCGCATAACCGTGCAAACTGTAGGACGATTAACGGAACTAAAACCCCCAACCACCAAGTCGTTGGGCATATGGGACCATGTGACCTCACCTTAACACGCAAAATGGCTACGTTCCAAGATTTGTTGTGGGCGCGACACGTGTCGGCGCAAAAACTCAACCGTTTGAAAACAACACCAAACTCCCGCGCACTCCATGGCAAGGTCATATGCATTGGCGCCCGAAACCATGGGCTAAAACTCCATTTAAAATATGCGTGCACCAAACTCCGTTTATACAATGGTCATATGGTAATAATACAACCGCGGGCTGGGGCTAAGCCCCGGCCCGACCCCCTGCCATATTAAACAATAATTCGATTCAAATAAATATCAAACCATATATATAATAAGTCACATAGTGTGGTGCGTTGGCAGGGCGGACTTTGTAACGACTTTGCATGGTGGTGGAGGTACGAGGTTCAAATCCCACGGGGTTCAAGTTGTCACTGCAGCTAAACAACGCCTCGAAGGACATGTCAATGAAGAAATCATACAAGAGTTCACTTAACAAGAGGTCGTAGCACAACAACAAGTCAAAGAAGCTCGAGCCAAGATCGAGGATTTTAAAACAAGACTAGTCAGATCAGAGTGACTCGGGAAGAGTCACAGGTGAGTGTTGGGGGCCTGTTGGCCCTTGACCAAGTTTTGAGGATTCTTGGTCATGTTTGACTAGATTTTGGGACTTCGACAGGATTTCAAAGGTGGAGAGAAAGACGAAGTGGAGATTGCGGGATCTCGGCCCCTTTTAGGGCCCTTTTTGGGACTTGGGATTATCTAACGGGTATGGGGATGTCCACCCATGGGTTTACCCATGTTTAGGCCTATTTTGTATGTATAAATAGAAGGCTAGGCAATGTAAGAAGTAATTGTTTCAAGTTGGCTAAGTTCTAGAGTTGGATTTATGTGATCAAGTGTTGTAAGTGCTTTGGTGCATACTGTGTGAGACTTGCGGGGATAGGTGCAAGTCATTGTAAGAGACTGTAGAAGGCTGCGTGCTTAGATCTACTCAGGGAAGGAGGATCTAGTGAGCTGCGCAGATATCCTACCCTCTGCAGAGTAGGGTTTTTTAGGATCTGTGCATGTAACCTATTGAAGAAGCTAATAAATAAGACAAAGAGTTGGTCAACGTATTCCGAGGGTGGGGGTGAACCACGTACATGCTGTGTTTCTCTTCTTTGTGCAATGTGTTGATGTGATTATATGTTAATCTGCTTAGTTATTTAATATAGATGAATGATATGTCGATGCTTAGTGCTTAATAATATGGATGGATGTTATATATGAATGATATACATATGCTTAGTGTTGAATATGTTAAGATCTAATTTCTTTCGTCATGCTAAGTGTTGTTAGATGCTAGATCTGGTTGAATACTGCATTGTACTATAATTAGGGTTTAACTGTGCTCTAACTAAGAAATGAATATTAATAAATATAACTGTTGAGTGCTATGTTAAGTGATTAGAATCACAGATTTGTGTACCAAATAAGGTTGCAAACACTGGAGTCCTGCAACCACCCCTACCTCTACCTCGAGTGAGACTTCATCTGCTTCGCAGGTGTTTCCAAAAGGGTTGGTAGTTAGGGTTTTGTTGGTTCATTGTTGTAGCGTTGAAGCCAAGGTTAGCCCCTATGCCAACAATCCCCGATGACGAAGTGGATTTTTAATGGACCAGATCGAGGGGCCTCCTAAAGGATCAACAATCCAGTTTCCATCAGTGACCCTCCCGTTGAATCAATGGTCTAGATTTTCACCCCTAGACCTCGATGATCTCCAACTCAGATTAACTCCATCCCACCACTGACTCTCATTGATGATAATTTTGGAATGGATGACCTTCTAAGATCCTCTAAACGAATCTGATGGCCCTCGTTCCTTTATTTAGCCTCATCGTCGTCGGTGTTTCCTAGTGATTTACCCCTTTATCATCCCTTTTCTTTTGACGACGATATCTCTGGCCTCATCATCATCGAAATATCATCCCTAATGAAGGGTTCATATGTACCCTTCACACTAATCCAATGACTATGGGTCCTCCCTACTTAGACACATAGGCCTGCATAGGGAATAACAGTTCAGGCCTTGGAAAATTGGCTAAGATTATGGGAAAATATCCTAAGTCTCCTTTCAAGGCCTACCAAGCTTTCAAGAAGTCATTTAACTTGAATAGTACAAGTGGCAAGTATATATATATATATATATA
>ML778012.1:1084445-1097032 GCA_009831015.1 Picea engelmannii
GTTTTTCCTTTCAGTGACTCTGTTCTGATGTGGAGTGTGAGGTACTGTAAACTACTATACTATTCCATGATCTTTGCAATATTTGTTGATGTCCCCTGATTTATACTCTCCCCCTTGATCTGAATGGAGGATTTTGATGGATTTTCCTGTTTTCTTTTCCACCATGGTTCTAAATTCCTTAAAGTACTTGAAAACATCACTTTTTATTCTAAGGAAGTAAACCCATGGGTATCTCGTGCAATCATCAATAAATAACAAAAAGTAAAATGCACCTCCTAAAGACCTAGTCTGCATAGGCCCACAAACATCAGTATGCACAAGATATAACACATCTCTCTTTTTATTATCAGGATTAGAGGGGAATTCATCTTTGTGCATCTTTCCTAATGCACATCCATCACAAGAAACCTTCTCATTATTTAACATGGGAAGTCCTTCAACCATATTCTTTTTCTGTAATAACAATAAATCAGGATGATTGATGTGGCCATACCTTTGATGCCAAAGAATCTTTGTTGGCATAGTTGTAGAAGTTAGTGCATGATGTGCTTTGATGGTAACATCAAGTTTGTATAGGCCTCCTACTTTGACTCCTGTTGCAACAGTTTGGAAGTGGTCCAACATATCCTTCACTATGCAATAATTCTTGAAGAATTCAACCTTCAAGTTCTGATCTGTAATGGTGGACACAAAGATCAAATTTTTATTTATTCCTGGCACATACACCACATTGTGAATCTAATGAACAATACCATTTGGAAATGTTACGGGAATGTATCCATATCCCTTGATCTGATGAGTGCAATCATCTCCAAGATATATGCTGGCACCATTTTGTGTTTCTTTAAAATTAGCATACCAATTTTTATTACAATTTATATGTACTGATGCTCCAAAATCCACAAACTAAGCATCAAAATCATCCATTTCAGTAGATAAAGCAACGTTAGACATAAACAACATAAGATCCCGTGAGTCAAAATTCGAGGGTTCATTAATATCATCACTAACAATAAATAATTTGAGATCATGATTTGACGATCTTTCTGTATAATGACCTCACTGTGTTCTAGGTTTATTCCTAGCCTCGTCATTCTTCTTCTTATGAAAATATTTGACAATATGTCCAGGTCGACCATAATAAAAGCAACTCTTTGAATCATTTATGTTAGATTGCATACCTTGATTTGGCCTTGGAGATTGTCTTCTCTGCTATGAACTTCCACTCTACCATGAAATGCCACTCTGCCATGAACTGCCTCTCTGCCATGAACTGCCTCCTTTGCCTCTTTCTCCTGATCTCCCTCTCGAGGATCTCTTATTTGACCACAATGCCAAATCTGTATTGTGAGGATTCAGATTCCTGCACCTTTCTTCCTCTTGTAGCAAAATACCTGTCAGTTCTTCAAACATAGGAGGTTTCTCCCTTGCTGCGAGACCTTTTATGAACATATGATAATATTCTATCCTACCATTTAAGGTATAGTGACCAGGTCAGTGTTGGAAACAATTTCCCCTATATTTAGTAGTTTATCTTTTACCTCTTTAATATGACCCAAAAATGAACTAAAATATTCATTTCCATCCATCTTAATGCCTAGCAATTTAGTTTTCAGAAACAAAATGAGATTTGTGTTTCTAGTTTCATACAACGCTTTAAGCCTTGTCCATGTTTCAACAGAGGTATTAGCGTCTCTAATATGTGTAATTATGTTATCTTTAACATACATACACAACAATACCTTTGCCTTGTTTTCGCGCTTCTCCCAATCTTGGATCTGTGCTACTGTCGCACCTGTAGCCACATCGGGCTTCACTTCAGTTCCCTTCACGATGTTCCAAACACCATAACCCTCCATGAGCATCTGCATCTTGAATTTCCAATTAATGAAGTTTGAGCCATCTAACTTGTTGGCTTCGTTGAGGTAGGTCTCTGCAAGCGGATTTGCGATCGCTGCAATTTAGTCTCTGCAAGTGAATCACCAAGGATATGCAACTTTCTGTCGCTCTACCTTCAGATACCAAGAATCCATCTCAAACTTGACTCTCAATTTTCTTAAAAGAAAACCTTAAAACAAAAATCCTTAACACCACTTCATGTATATAAAAAAAAAACCTTAACCTTAAAAAAAAACCTTTCCTTTAAAAGAAACCATTTTTAATACATACTCATCCACCTTTACACATGCATCCTCATATGCATGAAAATAACCCCTTTTGAAGTTTATACCTCAAAAATTATGCACTTTTAATAAAAGGTTTATACCTCAAAAAAAAATCTCCACTTTTAAATCATTGGTCACCCATTAAGCTATAATGGAATTTTACTCCAATGAATATATTGGAGAGAGGGATTTAAATACTAAGCCTCATGCTTTAATATAAAATATATCCACTTTTAATTAAATCTCATGCTCCAAAAAAAAGAACTCATGCAAACTTTAACAAACCTTACGCTTCAGCCTCCTCATGCTCAAAGCTCATGCAACAATTGGTGATTCATGGATCCCAGTTTGCTCCTCCAAGAAAAAGCGATCAACGCTCCTCAAGCTTCCACGCAATTTCAACCAAATGTGGATCACCTCTGCACCAAATCGGATTGGCCTTCACAGTATGAAGCCTGGAACCCATGATCTCTCACCTTCACGTACACTCCAACCTCACGCTTGACAAAAATCCTTCACGATTTCTCAATGTAAGGAGGCCCCTTTTTAATGAACGTACGCTCCAAAAACTTACGCTCTACCACAAAGATCACGATGCAAAAAAAACTTATGATTTCCACATGGTTTCTGCACCTCACGCTATAGTAGACTGCGTGGAGTCCACAGTCTCATGCTATACTTGTGCGTGAAAATATATAAATCCTTCCACACTGTGATTGCAGAAAAAATTTGTCCATTTTATATTTGCGTAAAGTTTGAGTAGTGTGTTGTCGCACCCTACCAGAAGAGGGACCTGCGGACCTCCAGAAATTTATGCACCTATCCCCGTGGCTCTGATACCAACTTAGAAATATGCGATAAAAACACACGGTGAGGCTACGCTCACTTCTATATAGATTAATGAAGACTGATTACATTCTTATATAATAAACTAACCTACTTAGTCTATGACATGTAAACCACAGATAACTCAAATCTCTATTCAGTGAAGTAGAGTTCAACTATGCTAATGACTCTTGTAAACTGGCTCTTACAAATGGTGCTTACAACTGGTGCTTACTCTATTATTTCCAAGTATACCAAGGGTACTTCATCGAGACTATGCCTCTTCACTTAGAGTATACCCATACTCTGTTCTAGGTTATAGATGATTCGTAGTCCAACTTTAGTGAAACTTTTGTATACTTAGACAATCATTAACTGATTAACACTTCGTCATATTTAAGCATACATCGATGAACATGAGAAGCCAAAAGAACAACAACAGAAAAAACAAGAGACACATAGATATAGTGTGGGTGATACAAGCCATGCCTAACACTCAGCTAAGTATTTGTTATTGCAAAACATTCACAACATGAGCACTACCGACTCAGTTTACAACTTGGCTCACCTCACCAAGACACTCATATACAGGTTTGTCACCAAGACTCTTTGTGGAAATTGTCTTCACAACCTCTTGTGGTGCACCTCAAATGTTGCCTCAATCACGGATTTGGTGTCTCTTCATTTCCCTAGACTTCATAGATTTTGGTTCTTCCTCACGCATGCCTCCAAAATATTTTCATTTCTAGACTTCCCAAAAACTCTCCCAAAAGAAGCTCGCCCATCTCTGTCTACCAAATCCACCTCAAGGAAACAAAAGTCCTCCCAAGTGGAGCAACTTGACTCCTTGAGGAAGCTTTCCCTCTTTTTCTACCTCAGAACTGTAGATCTCATCCTACTCTCCTTGTCCTCCAAAACTACCTTCCTTGGTTGTGCGCCCTTGTTCTCTTATAGGGACTCCAAAGGTCACCAATGTGAACCACCACGTCCTTTGGGGGTGTCACATCCCTTCGCAAACCCATGTGTCCAAATGAATCATTGTGCCCCTTCATAGACCTAGTCTCCCAAATGAATAATCACATCCCTTCGCGGACTTGGTCGCCCAAATGAACCCATGCAGTCATCAACTGTCGTGCCCCTTGGGACTGGCACACTCAATCTTGGTGCCCCCCACATGTCAGTGTGCCTCGATATCTAGGTCTCTTCACACTTGGGGAAGCCCCTTGGCATGTCTACATGCCCAAGGCGTCCACTTTCCCAACTTGGGTGCCAAATAAACCCCAAGTTCTATCTCCTTGAGGACTTGGGTGAAGGTTTTTTCACCCATCTAGCCAAAGACTTTACAAAATTATATTAAAATGTTTATAATGTTTTTATGTCAAAAAAAGAAAAATAGTAAATAAATGAACATTTTATAATTTGGAAAACTATATCAATGACGTATATGTATTTTTTGTTGCCTCCTTGAAAAGAAAATTTAGAAGTTTTATCCCTAAAAACATTAATCATTAATATTAATAATATTTAAAAAAAATCCATTACTCAAACCATAAAAAAAATAAAAATCCATTACTCAAACCATAAAATAAAAGATGATTCTTTCTCATATCATTTACAAGAATATAATTTGGGTGGAGAGGATAACACTACACACAACCACTGATAATAAATCAAGTATTTCCCTTCATTCTAAGGATGGTATCCACGGTAAACTGAATTCTGTAGAAGTTTTAGGCTTTGTTAACATAAGTATCAAGGCCATTACAACAATATACTCATAAAGAGATCAACATGTCACTTATGGGAATTGAACCTAGGTGGGAGAATAAAAATCATTCCTCCCAACCACCTAAGCTAGGCCAAATTGACAATTATCTCTTTATGCATATAAAAAATGTCTGATAAAAATGCCGTAGATTATATTTAATATCCTCATTTACAAGCAAATAGTAAATTTCCACATATTAAATGATCATGATCGTGACTCGGATCATAGACCTTTAACCCTTAATCTAAACTTTGTCATACACAAAATCCCCATAAAAGAGAATTATGATAGCCCAAACACTTGATCTACAACAAAAATAAAGGTTTTTTTTCTTCTAAAGGATCTGCAAAATAAATTACATATCCTAAGGATAATATTAAAGACTTTTATCATAAATTTATGATAACCCTATCAAATTCCATTAGTAAGTTCTATATTGAGGTGTTGGGAAAAAAGGAAAACAAAATTAGTATCATAAAGAGTGTTGGTTTGCTAGAAAATCGATTAGGGATGCTTCTAATGAATCCCTAAAATCCGACAAGATAAATGGGTACAAATCCCTCATTAAAAGAAAAAAGGGAACTATACAAATATAAAACAAGACCATCTTTTACACCACTTTCAGCTAGATCCTAATAAATTATGGAGGCAAACTCTAACTTGTAAACTTTTTTTAGAGATTAGAATTCCCACCTTAAAAGGATTTATGAATCCCCTAATGTCATGAACATCATTCAAATTCTTTTTACAAAGGGAGATTTTTTTTCTTTAGAAGACAAAATTTGGGGTTAAGCAACTCACAAAAGGGAAAGCTAAGGATATCGAAGGTTACCAAGAAGAAATCCTAAAAAAATGGACAACCTATCCTCATCCCTTACATTCACAAGATCTTTAATTTAGAAGTTAAATAGTGTTTCCCTAAACCTTGGAATCAAAGCCACATTATTCCTATTTTTAAAATTTTGGATAAAAACCATTATGATTAGCCCTCTTTTATATAAGTTATATGGAATTAGTTTGGAAAAAAGTATTAGCATATGGATAGAAAGCCACATAAAAGGAGTTGAATGCCAAGATGAATTTAGGAGTTATCATTCAACTGTGAGCCACCCATAGATGATTTTAGGGGCTACATTTMAMAAATGGGCTAATTTTCCATGTTTTTTCCCAAAACAATATTCACCAATTTCCATTTGTTCTAAAAACAATTCGCCGAAATTCCATAAAATAAAATTATTTTACCTCAAAAATCACCAAAATTGTATAGAAACTATATAAAATCCTTAGAAATTTGAATATTTTTACAAATCTATCGCCAAACATTTTACTATTTGCATATTAAGATCTAGTAAGATTAGCCCAATTTTTTACATTTTAATATTAATTTCCATCCTTGAAATCATCCCTCGAGCCATCTTGGTACACTTAGGATAATTGCATGCAAGTGCCACAATAAAAAAATCAATCTCTTGTGTTGCTTCATTGCGTTTAGGAAAACAATTGACACAGTGCCCATAAATAACCTATAGAATCAATTATAAGAGCTAAAATTTCATTTTGAGTCAAGTGATAATACGATAAGGATGTATGAGAATGTTATTATCAAGTTTAGGAATGCTAAGGGCCAATCACAAGGTTGTCCCTTTTCCCTTACCCTTTATGGAATTTATATTAACAAGTTAGAGGATTGATTGGAAAAAGTAGGATGTGTTGTCATCTTTGTAGCTGGAATAGTCGTCATCCTTCTTCTTTATGTTGAAAATGTTGTTCTTATGATGATGAGTCCAAGCAACTAAAGATTCTGAAGGATTGTTACTTTAGCATGGGTATGACTATCAACACTGAAAATAAAAATGTTATGACAATGAAATAAAAAAGGATCACTTACACTAATTCCATGTATGGAAATAACAACTTGGATGAAGTGACTTCATACGAATATATTTGAATCAATATTAATCACAAGATCAACCAGAACTATAGCATTGAGAAAGGATAAATGTAGGGTAGAAAGTTTATTATGGACTTGAAAATAGTTGTAAATCAAGAGACATTTGGCTCCAAGATAAAAAGAAACTCCTTTTTGAGACTCTCATCACTCATGTTGGCTTATATGGGTGTCAAGTTTGAGGCTACATCATCTCTAGAGAATCATGGAGAAAGATAGAGCATAGCCAAAATATTTTTATAACTTATAATCTTAAAATTAAAGGAAATACACACTATTCTATCCTCATAGAAACAACGCTTCCCCCATTGAAACCATGGCTATGACTAGGTACTTAATGTATAAGAACAAAATAAACAACATGGAAGACAAGACACGTCCTAAGGTTGCTTCAAAATCCAGTCAAAAACCACCTGCGGCTCAAGCGAGATTGTCATAAGGATGTCAAGTCTTGGATAACTCATTGCAGTGTCAAGGAAGAGACCACCGTACACAATAAAAATATTATTACATGTAAATTTAATAAGAAATTATGCTGCGATAAAGAAACAAAGGAGAGAAAATTGAGACAATACAAGGAGGTGATCAACCCTAATATAGGAGATCAATTTGTTTTCTATGTTTTAACTAGAATAAAGAAGAAAATCAACATTTCTAAAATAAGAACAAACTCTAATGAGCTCCATAGTGAAATAGGGTGTTGGATAGTTTCTAAACCATCGTGGTTCAAAAGAAATTGCCATCTTTGTGGCACTAAGAGTTCTGAAAATGAAAAACACTTCCTCTTAGAATGTCTTGTGTACACCCATATTCAATCTCAATTTCAAAATATTTGCTACAATATTGACCTTCCTAACCTTTTAACACATCAAAACTATGTTGATTTAGGAATTCTCCTCTTAAATATTTTTGAATACAAAAATAAAATCCTAAAATAAACCAAGTAAAACCACCTATCAATGGAAGAAGATTTTCTCTCTCTCTCTCTCTCTCTATACATTTGATATAAAATAATTTACTTAAAGTGGATATTGGAATATTTTGTTTATGGCCGATATTGGAATATTTTTTTGTTATTAATAATTTTTTTTAAATGCCACATGCCAACTCCATGTTGAGCAGGGAAGAAATTACACATCTCCCTCATACTCGGATTTCAATATAATATATATATATATATATATATATATATATATATATATATAAAGAACCTTCATAGATCCATCTTAATTCTAGATGTATCATGGGTTGAGAGGGATCTTAGATATCTCAATTACTAAAAATGTTTAATGGGTCATGAATGTTGATGTTTTATGATTCTCAGATCTGATAGTTATTTCCTTATGATTAATAACAAGATTCTCTTTCATACAACAATTATTATAGAATAAATATACATTGAAAATATCAACTATAATACTACAACATAAATGACAAGATCTATAAATATTAACCATGCACAATAAACACAAGAACACAAGAGTTTATCTTGGGAAACCCAACCTAGGGAGAAAACCCAACAACCTTTCTATAGAATAATTTAGTCCAATATATTACGAGTACATCACCATCAATAGCCAAAATACCATATAGAGAAGATCATCTTGAAGGATAGCATCACCAATACCTAACGCCTCAATAAGATGAACAAGAGAAACCAAGAATATCCTTCCCAAGTGTGGTGCACTCATAAAGATATAAGAAACCCAACAATAACAAAATTACCAAAATTGCAAATGCAACTGCTTTGTGTGCATTACATAAGGAGTTCCCTGACTGTCCAAATGAAATGATCTAGTCCTGTATTTATACTAATATGGGTGCCTTTCTAGGGTCAAATTCTCATTCTGGGTCTTCAAATTACTTTATTTTTTTTTGTCTTTTATTGGTGGGGATGAATTCTCTTCATGGGTCTTCAATTTATTCTGGGGGCTTCTATAATGGTGTAGATGGGTCTTCTTGTACTTTCTTGTGGAGAATGACTTTCCTGAAGTTGCAAATGTTCAACAATGAAATGGTCCATCAATGACTAACTTGATTCAGTTCTCTATACCAGTGTAGATTCATCTTAACTTCGGATCTATTATGTGCTGAGAGGGATCAAATCCCTTGAGGTTCAAACTTTTCCTCAAGTTTTGCACTCTAAAAAATTTTTGCACCTCGATTGGTTTGATTCCTCTTGGTGCATGATAGATCCAAAGTTAAGATGGATTTACACTCGTTATGGAAACATCAACAGAAATTATGCATTCCATGAATCTCTCCCTAAAGAAAGGGAAAACAAGTCATGGAAAATAAGTAAGTTTAACTTGCTGCATGTGCATGAAAGCACTGAAATGGAAAGTGTGTATGAACCATATGTACCAACACCCCCCACCCCATGAGTGAAACTTAGGAGGGAATGTGGTGATGAAGAGGAGAAGCTTCCTAATGAATGAAACCATTTTAGGCACCCATAAAAAAATTATCTCCTCAAAAAGCGAGGAAGAAGAAAACCCAAGGGAAAATCTATGTTCCCTAAGAGAATAAAAAGAGAAGACTAAGAATATCGCTCTAGAGAAGAAATTTCCCACACCCCCAACATATCTCGTAAATGAAGAAAATTTCTCTCTATGAAAGGTTTAATGAAGATGCCAACAATCTGATCTATAGTTGGAAATTATCTTATAACAATGACCTACTTTTACAACTCTATTTGGCACCATAGGCCAAGATAGAAGTAAAGGACCAAAATACACTATCAAATCCAGAACAATTTTTTCACAAAGCACTTGATTATCAAAAGGACATCAAGGACATGATTATCCTAGTAAAAAGAGCATCCAAATGCACCTTTCCCATATATTAGATGCAATTTGTTTCATCTTTCCGATACAAAACTCCTAACTTCCCCTTAAAATTTTTTAAAATAGAAAATGATCAGGAAAGATGAAAAATAACTAGTTGTCAAAATCCCAAAGGCTTGGATGAAATCTATGCATGGCTCATATTTCACGGACTTGCATGCCATGTAGTATATTATTATATCCTCAAGGATATATAGGCATGAGAACCAAATCTAAGGGAAGGGAGTCTATATGTAATTATCCTTATGCTATCAAATTGTAATGAGAATCCTTGGTCTTGAGTTGGATGCCATTGTTGAGTGTTGGGCATCAAAATTAGAATGATCAGAGTTTAAGCGAGAGATATTAGCCATTCACTTGTCTATATTGTTGTGATAGTTCTAAATCATGCTTGCTTGACAGAGGTGGACTTGGGAATAAGGAGGAGGACTTTGGGTCTTGGAAGGTAAGAGTAAAACAACATATCTCAAGGCAATGATAATTTTTGTAAATCTCATTTAGTAAATGTAGATCTATGTTTTTTCCCCCACCAAAATATCTATGTTTATGGGTATTTTTTTCATCTTTTATTCAGGTTTTGTGGATCTGATTAAGCTTGATTTATTACATTAAGGATTTATTCATGCAAGTTTCTTTTAATTATTTTATGAAAGAATGATGAAGGTATTTCTTGTTGGATATTTATGCAGGTTTTTTGGTGAAACAATGGAGGTATAGTGAGATCAATTAAAAGTCATTGGATACTTTGGAAAACCATATGGAATAAATTATTGTTGTTCTTCCTTTTCTCATTTACTTTTTAAAGAATGTACATTAGTCTTACGTGAAAGAAATATTACATTAGTCTTAAGTGAAAGAAATATGTTGTATATCCCTGCGTCTATCATTCAATTTACACCCATTCAATCAAGGTTTTATTTCTTATCCATTGGTATATTTTTCCTATAACACATACCCATGGATAAGCTCCTAAATGAAGTGCATATGAATCTAAATATCCTTGGTTTGTTGTTAGTGAAACTCATGTGAGATTTGAATGGTACTTTAATTGTAAAAAAATATGACAAATGATTGACAATAATGGATACCAAAATTAGTGAGAATGTGATGAATACAAATGGCCTCAATGGATACATTGACAACTCATTGATCTACTCTGCCTCTATGGTAGAAAGAGAAATTAAAATTTCTTCTTTCTAGACCAGCAAATCAAACCAAAACCAAAAGAGAAGAGGTATACTAAAGTGGATTTTTGATATATAGAATCACTTTCCCAATAAGAATTGGTAGACCCCACCAAATAAAAATCCATAGAAACTACCTATTTAATCCCAATCCTATGTGTTCCCTATATATAGTAAAGAATCTACTTAGTTTCCATCCAGTGGAACTCATGTGACTCTTACATAAACCAAACAAAAATTACCATGAAATATGAAATTTGGTTCTAGTGTAAGTAAGATATAGGGGTCTCCCAACCATCTAGTGACACAAGGTGTAGTCAAATAAAGGAGAATATTAGTTTTCCTTTACTTTGGTACTAGATAAGAAATGGGCCATACAAGGCTTGTAATTAGCCATATGAAATCATGAAAGTATATCAAGAGCATACTTAGATTGCTCCATGGTGATCCTAGAATTAGACTCGATGATCTCAAGTTTGAAAAACTAATGTAGTGTCTCCAAGCCGGTCAATAGGAACTTGTCATGAAAATAAAATTTAGAGTAGCAATGGATGCTGAGGAATTTCCTATGATTAAAACATCCTCTACGTATAAAAATAAGACTAAGAATGATCCAGGGGATCAAATTTTGCTCAAAATTCAAAGTTCTTGGAATCACTTCAAATCAAACGGGTGCATAGGCCTCATCTTCACGAACCCAATGCAACTCGTTTGGGTTCAAACAAATGTCAGATGAGAGATATATCGCGTTCTGTTCGAATCGTCAAACAGGTAAAAAAAAAATGTGTTGACTGTACAGTCCGTACAGTCAGTACGAATGCTGACGTGGTAGGGCCATACAACATGTGGCAGGTCCATATGACACATGGAAGGTGTTGGTTGGCATTTGTGTGGATTAATTGGCATCCAACACGTGGCATGTTTGCGACGAATGGAATGGTGACACGTGGCCCAATCAATGGCCGCCACGTGTCACCTGGACAGTGGTTTAAAATTTATGTTGTTGGAAGGATTCGACCCCGTGACCTCCGATCAGGGGTAAATATTTGGGAAGGGCCGCCCAACTAGCGTGCCACCCATATGGTTCTTACCACTATACATTTTAAAATTATCTGAATTTGAAATGTTTTGAAATGGGGCGCAGTCCAGGCCAGGGCTAAGCCTCGACCCGCGGTTTATATATATATATTTCATGTAACCACTGTTGTGTGTGCGTGCATTACCATGTGTTTAAAACTTTAGCCCTTTTGTATCTGTGTGCGGTCCTATGTCCCACATGACCACGGTTTTGGCAGTTAGGGGCTAGGCGCGCCCTAACCCTCCTATAGTTCGCACCGTTTTGCGGTTGTTCCCGGTGCTAAGTTTTAACACAAATATGCGCGTTGACGCTAGGTTGAGGAGGCAAATGTGCATTCTAGCGATCCAGAGACAACAAGTTTGAAGGGGAGCTTCCAAGAAGCCTATCTTCTTCAATTTTGGCCAAACGAGGTGTCGAAAAAGCCCAACTAGGGGTTTTTGGACGTTCTGAAGCCATTGGAGCCATCTATTTTTCATTTGGAGCATTGTAAAGAACATATTTTAGCACTTTGAGAAAATAATACAAAAGATCCATTGGAAGCTGGACCAAGAGATGTAGCCCAAGAGAGGGGTGAACTCCTTTATCATTTGTTGTGTTATGTGTTTTCTGTTCACTGTTATTTGCTGCTGATTATATGCATCTTGAATGTGAAATTTCTATAAAAGTTGTGTTTGCAAAATTGATCCATTTGCATAAGAACACTTGAATTAAAACTTGCAAATATTTTCAAGAATACAAGTCTTTATCATTTTCAGATCAAGTTGGTATCAGAG
>ML778012.1:1108496-1121496 GCA_009831015.1 Picea engelmannii
CCAAGTACAAGACAAGACATGACAAGCATCGTGTTGATCACAGTTTCCAAGTTGGAGATGAAGTTTGGATTTACATTAGTAAGGAGAGGCTTAAAGGAGAAGGTAAAAAACTGAAACCAATTTGATATGGTCCTTTCAAGATTCTTGACAAGATTGGTAACAATTCCTTCCATTTAGATTTGCCTCCTTATATGCAAATGTATGAAGTTGTTAATGTTGAGAATTTGAAATTGTATGAGCCTCCTTTGATTGATGATCAAGGTGAACATGTTCAGATTCCTTCTATAGATGATTTCTCCCCAGAATATCTTACAAAACTGCATGAAGACACCATCCTTGACAGGAGAATGAGGACTTCAAAACAAGGAAATGTGGAATATCTTCGAATTGGTCTTAAAGACACAAATCCAAGCAAAGACAAATGGATTGAGGTTGGAAAGGTGAGGGAACTATACCCTCATCTTCAGATAGACTGAAAATAGTCTTTTGGAGGTCCAAAAGCTTTCCAATGGGGAGGTGTGATTCAGGGGATCAAATTTTGCTCAAAATTCTAAGTGCTCAGAATTGCTTCAAATCGAACAGGTGCGTAGGCCTCGTCATCATGAATCCAATGCAATTCATTTGGGTTCAAACGGACGTCGGATGAGAGAGATATCGCGTTCTGTTCGAATCGTCAAACAGGTAAAAAAAACTTGTGCTGATTGTACAATCCATACAGTCCATACAGATGTTGACGTGGCAGGGCCGTACGACATGTGGCAGGGCCATACGACACATGGCAGGTGTTGGTTGGCAGTTGTGTGGATGAATTGGCATCCGACACATGGCATGTTTGCGACGAATGGAATGGTGACACGTGGCCCAATCAATGGCCGCCACATGTCACCTGAACAGTGGTTTAAAATTTATGTTGTTGGAAGGATTTGACCCCGTGACCTCCGAGAAGGGGTAAATATTTGGGAAGGGCCACCCAACCGCTACGCCACCCATATGGTTCTTACCACTATACCTTTTTAAAATTATTTGAATTTCAAATGTTTTGAAATGGGGTGTGGTCCGGGCCGGGGCTAAGCCCTGACCCGCGGTCATATATATATATATATGTGTGTGTGTGTGTGTGTCATGTAACCATTGTTGTGTGTGCATGCATTCAAACCCCACGCGTTTGACATTTGGTGCATTACTGTGTGTTTAAAACTTTAGCCCTTTTGTATGTGTGTGCAGTCCTATGACCCACATGACCACGGTTTTGGTAGTTAGGGGCTAGGGGTGCCCTAACCGTCCTACAGTTCACACCATTTTGAAGTTGCACCCGATGCTAAGTTTTAACAAAAATATGCGCGTCGGGGCTAGGTTGAGGAGGCAGACGTGCATTCTGGCGATCCAGAGACAACAAGTTTGAAGGGGAACTTCCAGGAAGCCTATCTTCTTCAATTTTTGGCCAAACGAGGTGCTAAAAAAGCCCAGCTAGGGGTTTTTGGACGTTCTGAAGCCATTGGAGCCATCTATTTTGAATTTTGAGCATTGTAAAACACATATTTTATCACTTTGAGAAAATAATACAAAAGATCCATTGGAAGCTAGACCAGGAGATGTAGCCTAAGAGAGGGGTGAACTTCTTTATCATTTGTTGTGTTATGTGTTTTTTGTTCACTGTTATTTGCTGCTGATTATATGCATCTTGAATGTGAAATTTCTATAAAATTTGTGTTTGCAAAATTTATCCATTTGCATAAGAACACTTGAATTAAAACTTGCAAATATTTTCAAGAATACAAGTCTTTATCATTTTCAGATCAAAGAAAGATTCACCTTTTCATAGAGTGTACACATTGGGATCATAATAGTCTTGAGGGAATCCAAGAGAAATAAGGATGTAATATGTCTGGGAATACCAAGCTAGAGGGGCTTGCTTGAGGCCATAAATGGATTTCCAAATTTTTCACACCATGGAAGAATTCCATGAAAACCCATGTGTTTTATACATGTAAATATACTATTCAATATCCCCATGGAGAAAGGAACTCTTCATGTCAATTTGTTGAACTTACCAGTAGTGAAATGACACGGTAGCTAAGATGAGCAAAATTGAGTCTATCTTGGAAACTAGTGCAAATGTCTCATCATGGTCAATGATGGGAGCTTGTGACAATACATTTTCTACTAGATTGACTTTAAATTTATTCACCAGTCCATATACAACAAATATTGTATGATATATCCACTTACATTGACAAAGTTTCATTCCTTTAGGAAGGGGAACTAGATCCCAAGTGTGGTTCCTCATCAATGAGATATAATCCTACATAGATACATCCCACTCAAGAATTCTTGTGTCCTCATGGAAGGTTTGTGGATATATAGTGGTGGTAATGAATTCATTATGATCTCCCTAAAACTGTGAATTCATCCTCATGGTTTCTTATGGATACCCAATCAATACACCTGCTATTTGTAGCATATGACATGCCCAATGTGGCAATCCGGTTAGAAGGTTTGAAGTGAATTCCTTAGCCTTATGATGTCTAGGTGTGGAATCCTCACCATAAGTAGCATCATGATTAATATCAACATCAAACTCTTAATATTCCCATAATGTGTTATCAATTCATTCAGAAAAATGGACCAAGAGACAATATAATCCTTTTTTATTTCACAAATCCATTGATACAAAAAAAATTGATTATTTTCTAAACACAATGATGTAATATTTAAATTTTGTAAGGTTTTCACTTGGTGTAGATCACATAATTGCTCCAACTAGAATATCCATGTTATAGGATCTTTACCATCAAACTTTGTCATATCAATGTTGGGAATTAAGTAGTTCTTTAGCACCGAGTGGAACCCTCGATGATGTGTATATGGAAGTAATGAAGAAACATGATTTTTGGGCTCAATATTTAATTCCTCAACATTTACATGATTTCCTTGTGTTTTGATATCTCCTTAAGGGAATCTCTCATCTAGGGTACGTAACAAAATGGTTGGCATGGAATTTTACATTTCTTCCATATTTGTTTCCCTATGTTCCCTATTATCATGCATCTTTCATTCCATTTAAGTTTTTACATTTACCAAATAATATTTTTTCACTGACCTTTCATTCAATTAATCAATTTTATTCTCCAAGTTGGGTAGTTGGTTTTGTATATCTTCATTTTCTTCATGAGACATGGTTGAGATTTCTAGAGGTTTAATGGGAGAAGTGATTTTTGGAGAAACCTTTTCCAAGAGATAAAAAGTAATAATAATCCTATTTTTTTCTCCTTTTTCACAAATTTTGAATCACCAAAAATATATCTTTCAATCAAAAGCTAAGACAATTGTAAGTTACGTACCTTTAAAACCCTAATTTTGAGATTGTCTCCTTTGTCACAACGTACCTGTAAAATTTTGGCCCTTCTGAGTCTAAAATTTCATGTATTGCTTTGATATGTCTTATCTTCAATTCCATAGGTCTAACCAAAATTTTAAGTGTCAAGTGAAATTTATGGTAACCTTGGACCAAAACTTGTTGATTCTTCTCCCTTTTCATATAGAGAACTTGTATGGAATGACATGTGTTCAATATTTCAGATATGATTCTAAAAGTTTTATTTGAAATAGTATGGTCTATATTATTTACAAAGGAACTAGTGGCACTCAATTTTGAACTACCAATATTCAGATATGTCACTTCTCCCAAGAAGACTTTTTTGGGACTAGTTTTAGGACTAGTCAAATAACCTTAATTTCCACAACATATATCTCATAAAGTAAAAAGACATAAAACCTTAATTTTTTACCAAAAGTACTTCACTGTGTATCCTCAGGATATGGATAATTTCATAGTCTAACACCTTTCCTATAAAATGTTATATAGAAAAATTCCAAGACGTTTCATTCAGAATTGATTTTAGGACTAGTTAGAAGCCCTAACTTCTATAGGGTATATGTCAGGAATTATAATGAACCAATACCTAAAATTTTTACCACATGTATGTAGATATATCTCCTTAGTATCCTCAAAATTTTTCTATCTAAAGCATCCCATAAAACATTATATCTAAAATTCCAAGATGTATCGATTGAATGAGTGAAACCCTAGGATCGTATGCTTTGATACCAAATTTTATGCACCAAACAATCAAAATAACATAATGAGAGAGAGCGAGAGAGGTAACTTCATGCCTCGATAAAGAGAGCATAATGAATGTGAAGCCTCTTCAAGGGGGAAACCAACTTTTATAATAGAAAAATGTACAAGAAAATATGCTCCTAAAACTAAGTATCTTTGGTATATATATGAGAGATAAACAGTACAATTACAATTAAAAGGTATAGCCACAATACCGATATAACAATAGAATACAACAACTCAATATCTATTGATTTACATAGGGATTTATGCTTACCATGGGGCTTTTTCTAGGCGCTTAAGATGTTCCTAGTGCATGTTTGTCATGCATATTCAACAAAATCAATGTGTAACCAATTTTTATGATTTTTATTTGGGTGACCGTTCACTTGCACAATCATCTCCAAGAAGAATAAGTTACTCTTCCATTTGTTTTTTATGTTGCAAGAAATAGATGAATGTGCACTCTCTGTTGTTTTATAGTTATGGTGTTGCTCCCAAATAATGCATGTATTTTTCATTATTGTAATAAAATATTTTGCAATATAGGTAGGCACTTTACATGTTTTTTCAAGTGATAAAGAGATATGGTTTTTAGTTATATATATAGGTAGATAAAAGTTTCATAGTATTGATGGCATTTCTTATTCCTTCTTGTGTTTGACTAGGACTCCATTACATTGTTGTTGCTAGGTAGTAATCTTGTACCATTGTGTGATTAGATGTATTGATGGTTTGTAGCACATTCCATTCAATTATATAGATGCCTCTTCCATTCCATTTTGTATTTCAATGCCTAGACACTTATCTCTTGTTTCTTGTCATGGATAATGTTGAGCAATGGTGTGTTGTTTTAAATGAATCTATGGATCTTGTCATTTTCTTCAAGAATGAACTTCAAATAAATATAGAAAGGTAACTTCAATAAATCACTCTATCTCCTTCCTTTGGATACCGATAAATGGATATACTAGTGCCTTGGCCTTACACTAGTAATGGAGGAAGGAACCATGGATATTTCTTCAATATATTAGTGCATGACCTCTACAGTATCCTTTCAACAATGTATAAAGGGAATCATCACTAAAATCATTTAGGGAATATCACAAGTTGTAAAATCTATATATTAGACTAGGTTAGCAGAGAAATAACCCCCCTTTGTAATAATCATAACAAGATTCTTCCATGAAACAACTTTAAGGAATAGAAGTATTAATAAAATTACGTGTAATTGGTATGTTACTTGTGCTAAGTGAGAGGAACCAAAACCTATGAAGTAAATATTAAACCTATGTTTTCATTAACGTCTCTAGGAATTAAGAGTACATAGAGAATCAATAAAAAGGGAAACCCCAAAAAAATTGTTGATTATTTATCCCAAATCTATATTTGAGGCTACAGTGAAAAGTTTCCTTGAATAATTCCAAAATTTGATCCTTGATATGGATAACATATATCCAAACCCGAATGAATTTTTGTTTGATTTTTCCAACTTCTTATCGGGCATAGTTAATATTGATGCATGGAAAGTAGTGGAAGAGTCTAGAATGTACAAACACGTTTTAGTTACTTAAATCCACCATCACTACTCTAAATGTTATGGTTGAGAAGCATATTTCAATAGACAATTTTCACCAAATATCCATATGTAACACCACTTAGGAATCTCTAAAGTCATGAGAAACAAAATTAAGAGACACTAAGAATTACTATGTCTCAATAATAAATGGGTTTGGAAATAAGAAGGAAAATTCTAGACAAGATTATTACAAGTCATGAAACCATATACAATCCAAAATGTTAGAATAAAAAAGAAAGGCTTATCAAGTTATATATTTATCTAAGGCATATGAAAAATTAGGCTTACAAAATTGACTTCTAAGAAAAACAAATGTGTGAAATGCAGCAGAAGAATCAAGAACAACTAAACAAGTTGTAGTGACCACCTTCATTCATCTAATCTTGAAAGTTGATGGGATTACTTCAATGGATAACATCTATACTTATTTTAAAGTTACATATAAAACACTCCATGGGTTTGGATATAACCATATACACTTCAAAAAATTGAAAGGAAAAATGAATGCTTATCAAGTTATCAATGTCTAACCTGCATATGACAAAGTAGGCCTTAAAATTCCACTTTTTTTAATACAGAGTGCAAATAATTGTATTAAAAGTAGTGTAAGAGTCAACATCCAAATTAGTTCTAATGTCCACCTTCATTTATCTAATTTAGAAAGTTTATATGCCTACTTTGATGAACAAATTTTATCCAACATCTATTTTTCTACCTTTGGGTTTGGTTGCATTCATTACTTTCATTAAAAATCCCCAACTATTAACAATCTATTATTTTTTTCATTTCCACATAAACATATCCTTAGCCTCCCTATCAACAACATAATAGAATATGAATAAATAAATACAAGACAACTTTGATAGTAATATTGGTTATGCATTAAAAATTACATGAAAACAAACAAACAAACATGTCAACCAATTTTTATGAAAAGTTAACTACCAAGCATGATTAGTATTCATTCATGATGCTTAACAAAAAATTCAACTCTTACATGAGAATAACAAAGATGAATTTAAAAAAAAAGGATATTTGAATAAAAAAAACATGACAAATTGAAGTATATATTCACTTAGCCTCAACTTAGAAGTTAAGGATGTGGATGTCTATAATAATTCCATAGTGTAATGACCCTGCTTAAATAGATGTATAGGATTATTAATTTTAATTAATTTAATAATCTAACTGTCCTAAAAGTTAGCTAAACAATAATTATTTCTTAAATAACATTAACTAATTAATTATTATTAATTACTTGTTCATGACTGTCAAAGATTAATTAATTATTAATTGACTCATTAATTAATTAAGTAAAGAATTAAAGGGGTTAATAAATTATATTGTTAAATTAAAAATTACATATATGGAGGGGATAAGGGGCATTAATAAACGGATAAGGAACATGAATAATGGGATAAGGGGCATTAACTATGTGGATAAGGGAATGAATGCAGGGATAAGGAAATAAATGAGGAGAAAGGGCGGTGAAGGAGGATATGAGCGAAGGAGGTTACGAGGAAGGGATTATCATTCTACGGGATAAATTTTTGGAGGGTTCTCTTGGATTGTGCAGGGGAGTTTGAGTTCTGTAGTCGGGAAGGGTTAGTACAGGGGGCACTGGTTTGCTGGGGGTTTTGGGCACAGGGGACAGGATATCCATATGGTATCCTGGAGCTAGGTAGTTGTCCTAGTTGGCAGGGTGGAAACTCGGTTTTGGGCAGAGTTGGTCTGTGGATTCAAGTTGGGCAAGGCAACAACAGGAAGGTCAACAAGGCAAGTGGAAAGCGGAGGGTTAGCATCAGACCAAGGTATTTTAAATTACGTATTTGTTTTATTTCTATTATGAAATCATTATTCGTTATGATAAATTTATATGCGTATCTGCTGAATTTATAAGAAATTACTGAGTTACTGAAATCAAGTAGAAATTACTGTTTCAGTTTATGGAATTAATGGATGTTAAATTAATTCAATTCCTACAAATGGTATCAGATCCCTGGTTCAAAATCTGGAACCAAGGGCCTACCTACCTACCTACCCACCTACCCGATTTAGTAATGGAATTGTACCCACCCAAAAATTTGATAAATCTGGGGCTGAGGGCCAAGTTCCAGCTCCAAGTCCCAGTGCCACCTCCACCTAACCTGTAAGCCAAGTATACATTTTGATTTTAGTATATACACAAATCGATATATAATATATATAAACAATATGCCTGAAAAAAAAATAAAATAATAATAATAATAATAATAATAAAATTGTTTAATATTATACGCAATTAAAATATTAAATAAGTTTTGGGCACTTGGATCAATTAAACAAACAATATATATAAATAAATAAATAAAATAGAGTATAAACTACATTACTAAAAGAAAACAAATAAAAAAATAAAGAAGACATTCCCAATATAATAAAGAAGACATTCCTAATCTAATAAAGAAGACGTATTTAAAGACGAAGGAGAACATGTCGAGAAGACACGTAAACGTCCAGAAAAAACTCAGTTTAAAATTCATAACGAATAGATGTTGAGTGGCCAATACACATTCTCAGAACCCCAAAAATTAAACGAGAAGAATTATGCATCCTAGACCATCTTAATGGAGAACATATGGTTAGATAAAAAAATAAATTTAGGGTTTGAAATGGCACAAAAGAAAAACTTGCCAGAGGTTAAGATGCATAGAAAAATTCGAACGTTCACCTGGAGACAAGGAAATTGCAGGGAAATACCCAAAATCAGAGTCAAACTTCCTTACTTCAGCGAAAGCTACACCCAAAGGTATACCATTTCTGTAAAATGAAATTTCACTAGCATCCAAGTTAATGCAACATCCTATAACATCTCCAACAACCCACAACTGCCCATAAGGTTGGGAATCTTTGTTCCACTTCTTCATTCTTCTTCCACCATAAGCATATGAATCCTCATCATCTCCAACACCTTCATGGCGAGTAAACAGACATGTAACAGTGGCCCAGCCGAGTTACTGAATCCCAACAGTCTCCAAAGTTACTTCATACATCCATTTTTCTTTTGACACACAGGGATTTTCTTGAGAACTACTGAACATCGCCTAGCTGAAGGGGATAAACCCACGGTAGCTAGAGCAGGCCAGGAACACACAAGTCGACACATAAACCATGCAAAGCTCAGTTCCAAGCCCGATACATATCCACATTTCTCATCACTCGCAGGAACCACAGAACCGAACCCTACACAAAGGGAAGCCAGAGATAAAACACAAAGACCTACCAACTTAATCTTTTCATCACAGAAAGAGTGAGGATTTAACAATGCTTCATGAGAGCCTAGAATTTCTAAAAGGGTGATGGTGGAGCAATTCTTCACGAGCACAGAACATTTTTAGACACTACATATCCACAAACAATTTTGCGCGCAGTAGAGCTAAGTTCAAAGCACATCCAGGCACTCTTTTTATTTATTTAGCGAGGGTGGACACTGAACATTGAAGAGGACCTGTACATGCCAATGGGGTTGTTTGAATCATGGGACGTAAAGCAACAAGGGAGTTGTGCCATCAGATGTAAGCCCAAAGATGCTTTCCCTTTCAAGAAGAAAATCCGGATGCAGAGTCATATGCTCAAGAGAAAGAGAAAACGTGCGCTTCCTCCCCCCGCCATACTGAACGACGAAGAAATAGTTACTTCCCAAGAGTTGGGAATTCCTGAAAGCCATACAAAACAATTGGGTTGTCATCAAACAACGGTCGGGAAAAAGAGAAAGAAGGCTTGGACTTGCACAAAATACAAAAACAAATAAACATGCCCGCATGATCAACTAAGTCATGCTAGAAGAAACTTTTCTATACATGGGACTTCAACCTAATCAAAATGTGTTCAGAGAAATATAAATCAAACAGTATGCCCAAATCTCTCAGTACAAATACACATACCTCTAAATCTACATCACAAATTACCAACATAAACAAGCTGAGAGATATCATCTCATCACTACAATGAAGTAGTTGCAAGGGCTTCCAGCTACTGGAAGAATACATAAGGCTTTCACAAATAGATCAATAACTGCAAATGACAGATCGTTGAATTCCAGTGGCTATAGAGCATAGAAATAATTTGCCTTCCCGTTCCAAGCTACATAATAACCTCACGTACTGACGATATCACGTGTATCACTCTTCAAGCTACATAAAAACCTCCCATTACCAGTCCAAGGGAGGAGCTCACGACCATTACCACATCTCTGCCATAGTAGCAGAGAGGGAGAAGTCGAGGGCGCATTTGCGTAGCGAGATAGGCGGCAGTGATGGAGTGTTAGGTTTGAGGAAAGTTTAGGGTTTGATTAAGAGACGTGCAGGGTTGGGAATGATCATGGATTTGGGAGGGGCATGTGGGTCTCATGCGAGGACCCACTGCCAGGTTAAAAATTGTTTTATTTATTTATTTTTTATTTTATTTATTATTATTTTGGTTAAATCTTAATGTTATATAATTCCAAATAATGGTTTAAATTATTTATAGTTTAAATTTAAATATAATTTAATTTATAATAATAATAAATTTAATAATTTTAAATATAATTTAAATATAGTTTTTTTTTAACTATTATGTTTTAATTAATTAATTATGTTATGTTTTAATTTTAAATATAATTTAACTATAGTTTTTAACTATTATGTTTTAATTAATTAATTATATTTAAAATTTATGATTCATGCTAGATTTAAAACTAGTTAAAGTGATTAATTAGTTTTAAACTAAAACACCGAGCTAGGAACCTGCAATACAACAAGAGTTAACCAAGATCGAGTGCCCAAGTGCCAGGAATCAACACATAGAGAGGAGGATCTCACAAGCGGGCTGAAAGAGCGCGCACTGCAAAAAAAAAAAYGACGATCCAAACAAGCCAAGCGCCAAGTCCCTCCATTCCATTCCACCAACGAAAGTCGAATACTAAGCTTCAATGCATCGCCTCAGATTCACTACATCATACGACCACAAGAAAGGTGGTGTGTGCTTGAGTGTATTGTCTATCGAACAAGCACCTACACCGCCATTTGGTAACTGAGTCACACCAAGGACAGTAGCCGTAGGGATTTCAATGGCAGTGAGTGAAGCATCTCATTCATCACCAACAACGCAGACAGGTCCATGACCATCTCAGGGAACAAATAGTAGGGGCAGGGGTTCCAGGGGAAGGAACTCATTTCAGAGACAGTCACATAACAGTGCACAGGATCAATCTCATGTTACTTGTTGGGGGTGTGGAGGACCCCATTACCAGCATGACTGCCCAGAGTTACAATCAGGGTTTGTGCATAGAGAAGGAAAGGCACCGATGGGGAGATCAAGTAGCAACCACCAGATTTACACAACGGTTAATAACCGCTAGGCCGAACATCAATTCCTGGTGGTGGAGTCATCAGGTACGCTAAATTATATCAATGTTAAGATTTTGTTTGATTCTGGTGCGACAGATAGTTTCATTTCACCACCTGCATTAGAAAAGAGTGGGTTGGCAGCCTATGAGCACGATGACTTTAAACAAGTCGAGATGGCTTCGGGGGAAAAACAAGCGGTAGGACCTAGTGTCGATAATTGTATGGTAGACCTGGGAGTGTGTACTACCAGGTTGAAGGTATACATCCCTGCTCTCGGGGAATATGACCTAATCATTGGAATGGATTGGTTAGTAGCTCACTGAGCTTTGGTAGATTGTTTTGCAAAGAGGGTGCTTTGTGTCGACGATGAAGGAAGACCAGTAGAGATCCAGGGTGTACAGAGAAAAGTGTCATTACACTTTATATCAAATATGAAGGTTAAGCAATTCTTGAGGCAAGGGTGTCGACTTTATGTAGTGGAAGAAGTGAATGAAAGGAAGGGACCCTCATTGGATCAATACCCGGTATTGTCAGAATTTAAATATGTTTTTCCGAACAAGTTACCAGGGTTACCTCCTGAGAGGGAGCTTGATTTTACTATTGAGCTAAAACCTGGTGCAGAACCAATCTCCAAGACTCCGTATCGGATGATAGCGTCGGAACTTTGTGAATTGTAAATGCAGTTGAAAGAGTTACTGGACTTAGGGATAATAAGGCCCAGTGTCTCACCTTGGGGCACACCAGTAATTTTTTAAATAAGAAGGATGGATCCTTACGACTGTGTATAGACTACAGGGAATTGAACCGTGCTATAGTGAAAAATAGTTACCCGATGCCGCGAATAGATGACCTCTTCGATCAGATGAAAGGAGAAACGGTATTCTCAAAGATTGATTTGCGATCAGGGTATCATTAGTTAAGGATTAAAGAAGGTGATATCCCAAAAATTGCCTTCCGAACTCGGTTTGGACATTACGAGTTTGTTGTAGTACCTTTCATATTGACAAATGCGCCAGCAGTATTCATGAGCCTCATGAACAACGTATTCCAGAAGTACTTAGACCATTTTGTACAAGTCTTTTTAGATGACATCCTCATATATTCCAAGAATGAAAGAGAACATGAGGAACACTTGTGAATAGTGTTGTCCTACCTTAGAGAGAACAAATTGTATGGGAAGTTATCGAAGTGTTCCTTCTTCCAGAAAGAGATCCACTATTTAGGTCATATCATTTCCAGAAAAGAAATCTCTATGGACCCAGAAAAGGTAAAGGCCATTATGGAGTGGCCAGTGCCGAAAAATTCCCACGAGGTGAGAAGCTTCATGGGGCTAGTAGGTTATTATCAAAGATTTGTGGAAGGATTCTCAAAAATAGCGAAACCCATCACCACTTTTTAATGCAAGGGGGTTAGGTATGAATGGACAAAAGAATGTGATAGTGCATTCATTGAGCTTAAGAGGTTACTAACCAGTGCGCCAATTCTACGAGTGTCGGATATGGAAAAGGACTTCACGGTCTGCACAGATGCCTCGAAGCAAGGGTTGGGGGCCGTGCTAATGCAGGATGGAGGAGTGATAGCCTATGTGTCAAGGAAGTTGAAGAAACACAAAGAGTTATACACGACTCATGATTTAGAGTTGGCAGCTGTAATGCTAGCTCTGAAAATTTGGAGGCACTATCTTGTGGGGCGAAACTTTGAGCTCAAAACGGACCATCAAAGTTTAAAACATCTCTTCACTCAAAGAGATATGAATTCCAGGCAAAGGCGATGGAGTGAGTTTATGAGCGAGTATGATTTTGGTATTTCGTACATCAAGGGAAAGGAAAATGTGGTCGCAAATGCCTTGAGTAGGAGACCACGTATCTTCTCCTTGGTAACCTTAAAGGTCAATCTGAGGGAACATGTGTTGACACAACTCCAACGAGACAG
>ML778012.1:1139547-1150972 GCA_009831015.1 Picea engelmannii
TGTGTTAGTTTCATATTGCCATGGAAGAATGCTTGGTCACAACACTAAGAGAGTGTTGACCTCATTTCGTATTGTATTCCTTACCTTTAATCTTTGCTAAATTATAAGTAATAACCTCTAAAGGAACTATTGTGATGATTGTTTGTGCTATTGCTTTATATTATCAAGAAGGATATTATTCTTCCTTGTTGTTTTGTTGACCTTGCTCCAGGTCACATGAGGAAGCTATAGAAAAGGTTGCAGAAGGCAACATGCCAAAGAAGAAATCATAAATGAAGCAATTGTCAGTGGAAAAGAAGAAGGTGGGTCACTCAGAAGCCGCCATGACCCACGCTATTGAAGAATCCATGTGAACTCAGAAGATTAGCTCACATCAACTACAAGGTGCTACCATACATATGCAAAGCTGTCACAGGTTTACCAGAACTCAAAGGTGACCATGAAGGCATACACGATGGATGTGCACAAGGGAAGAACAACAAGAACCCATTTTCAAAGAGGGACAACAAGGCAGAAGGAGTCCTAGAACTCAGTCATTCAGATGTATGTGGCCCAATGCCATCATCCTCCAATAATGGGTATGTATACTATGTATCATCCATTAATGATTATTCTCGTAAAAGACCTGGATATATTTGAAGTATTCAACAAGATCAAGGAATTCAAAGCCTTGATAAGAGAACCCTTCTTCAAGGAAGATTGAGATACTCAGGTCAGATAATGGAGGAGAATATACCTCAAAAGAATTCATGAATATCTGCAAAGATGTTGGGATTAAGATCTCCAACAAAATGATGTTGCTGAAAGGAAGAACATAACGATTATGGAAGCTTTGAAGACCATGATTCACGATCAAGATCTTCCTATGTGCTTATGGGCAGAAGCAACTATGGCAGTTGTTTATGTGCAGAACAAACTATCCCATAGTACAGTTGGGTTCAAGACCCCAGAAGAGATGTTCACCAGAAAGAAGACAGAGGTAAGCCATATCAAAACATTTAGCTATCCATTGCTTATTCATATAACTAAAGAAAAGAGAAACAAGTTGGACCCTTCACGAAAGAAGGGAATATTTGTGGGATACTCTGAGTTATCCAAGGCCTTCATAATCTACATACCTGGTCACTGCCATATTGAGATCAACAGGGACGTGACCTTTGATGAAGAAGTTGCACTTAAGAAATCGAGAAGATGCCATCTTGAAGAGGTATATGAAGAGGAACCCGTAAATCCCAGGACGACAGAATCTGTGAGGGAAGTTCCCAGAGTTGCAGAACCTGTAAGGGAAGTCATAGCTTCCCCTGATGAGGAGACTCCTGAAGATCATGATATCACAAAAGTTCAAGAACCTCCTCAAATGACCTTCTCCCATAAAATAAAGCTTGCTTGGGCAAGAGAGCTTATTCAAGATGGAGAGAAGTATGGTTTTCCAGAAGGAACCACAAGATAGGTGAAGAGACCAAAGCCATTCTCTAGTTACACAGCTTTGATGTGCAATATACTTGATGAGGAACCCACATTTTTTGAAGTGGCCATCCAGAAGAAGGAATGGGAAGATTCCAAGACAGAGGAATACCAATCCATAATGAAGAATGATGTATGGGAAATTTTCCCCAGACCAAAAGGTAAGGATGTGGTATCATCAAAATGGCTCTTCAAGATAAAACATGCTGCTGATGGAAGTATTGAGAAATGTAAAGCAAGATTTTTTGCTCGTGGATTTTCCCAGAAGGAAGGAATAGACTATGAAGAGACATTCACTCCTGTTGCTAGATACACTTCAATCAGAACCATTATAGCTCTTGCTGCCAAGATGAAATGGAAGCTGCACGAGATGGATGTGAAGATACCTTTTCTGAATGGTATCATTGAAGAGGAAGTGTATATAGAGCAACCCCAAGGATTTGAGGTTTAAGACAAGAAGTCTCATGTGTGTCGATTGAAGAAAGCCTTATACAGATTGAAGCAATCTCCTAGAGCTTGGTATGTCCGTATAAACAGTTTCTTGATGAGCTTGGGCTTTACCAAGAGTAAAGCAGATTCAAATCTCTACTTCAAGATCATGGATAATGAACCAGTAATACTATTACTGTATGTGGATGACTTATTCTTAACTAGAGAAGAAAATATCATCGCTGAATGTAAACATAGACTTGCCGCTGAATTTGAAATGAAATACCTTGGCCTAATGCATTACTTATTAGGTCTTGAGGTATGGCAGAGTCCAAAAAGAATCTTCCTTAACTAGGGGAAGCGCATGGTCGAAATATTAAAGAGATTCGACATGCTAGAATGCAAGTCCATGAATACACCCATGGAAGCAAAGTTGAAGCTGTTGGTCGATACTTCGTCAGATTTGATAGATGCCACTCTATACAAACAGATTATTGGATCGTTGATGTACCTGACGAACACCAGACCAGACATCTGTTTTGCAGTGAACACCTTGAGTCAGTTTCTGGTAGAGCCCAGATGTGTTCATTTAGTGGCTGCAAAACATATGATGAGGTACCTTAAAGGTACAATGGATTATGGTCTTAGCTATGATGGAGATCATGACTTCACATTGAGTGGATATATTGATGCAGATTGGGAAGGAAGCGTTGCTGACAGAAAAAGCACTTTCAGATGCCGTTTCAGTTTGGGATCAACTATGATCTCATGGCAGAGTAGGAAGTAATCCAATATTGCTCTCATCACTGTGGAAGTAGAGTACATTGCCGCATGTTCTGCTAGTTGCGAAGCTATATGGATTCGAAAGTTGCTGACAGGCCTATTAATTTGGAGATGAGAGCAACCGCGATTCTATGTCACAATCAAAGCTGTATTAAAATGACAGAGAATCCTGTGTTCCAAGATAGGTCGAAGCACATAGAGATCCGCTATCATTTTATCCGCGACATGGTATAGAGAGGAGCCTTGAAGCTCCAGTACATTAGCACAGATGAACAGGTTGCTGATGTGATGACTAAGCCTCTATCTCATGTAAAGTTTGAACACTTTCGAGATAAGATTGGTATTGTCCGAAAGGACCTTTCCTGAAAGGGGGAGTAGATGTATTCCTTGCTTCTGACCTCGCTGTTAGACGTAAAGCAAGATGAGTCATGCTTCTGACCTCACTGTTAGACATAAAGCATGACGCCGTGTGATCCTTTCTTCTGACCTCGTTGTTAGACGTAAAGAAATATGAGTTATGCTTCTGACCTAGTTGTTAGATGTAAATCATAACACCGCTGATTCCTTGCTTCTGACCTAGTTGTTAGACGTAAAGTAAGATGAGTCATGCTTCTGACCTAGTTGTTAGACGTAAAGCATGATGATGTGATTCCTCGCTTCTGACCTCGTTGTTAGACGTAAAGAGAGATGTTGATTTGTTCCTTGCTTCTGACCTCGTTATTAGACGTAAATAAAGATGAGTTATGCTTCTGACCTAGTTGTTAGACGTAAAGCATAACGTCGATGATTCCTCGCTTCTNCTTCTGACCTCGTTGTTAGACGTAAAGAGAGATGTTGATTTGTTCCTTGCTTCTGACCTCGTTATTAGACGTAAATAAAGATGAGTTATGCTTCTGACCTAGTTGTTAGACGTAAAGCATAACGTCGATGATTCCTCGCTTCTGACCTCGTTGTTAGACGTAAAGTGATATGTTGATGTGTTCCTTGCTTCTGACCTAGTTGTTATATGTAAAGAAAGATGAGTCATTCTTCTGACCTAGTTGTTAGACGTAAAGAATGATTGTGTGATTCCTCGTTTCTGACCTAGTTGTTAGAAGTAAAGCGAGATGATGATATTACTTGCTTCTGACCTAGTTGTTAGATGTAAAGAAAGATGTGACTGACACTGAGCTACCAACCTAACCGCTGTGACATTGATCTAGTGTAGTACTGTGATGAGGTATCATTTTTATTGATACATGTTTGATGCAGATGATGATAGCATTCTTTCAAGAATGATGATGCTGCTGATGAAGAAAACTTCCAATGACTTGTAAATGTGCTAGACAATGGTTCAAGATGATATTGACGATACTGTCCTCCAGATTCCACTGATGATGCAGACCTCTCTCGCTTGATGCTGATGAAGAATACCCTTCTTGTTAAGGGGGAGTGTTGAAATAATGTAATTGCAAAGAACATTCTTATTATTATTTTGTTATTCGATTAAATCCCCATTATGGATTAATCATGTCATTATTATTATTATTATTGTTATTAGATTAATCCCCATTGAGGATTAATCATGTCGGTAATTGTATAAGGACCAAATCCCCTTTTGCGGATTGGTCATCGAACAATTACAAAGTGCAGAATAAGAAGTCGGCCCCAACAATTATTATGGAAGACCCATAATTAATTAAAGGTGGGTTTACCCACCCAGAGTGAGAGGTCGGCCCTGCGAGATGGTGACTCTTCACACGTGCCAGATTGATATAAATAAGAGGCTAGCGCCTCACTTCTTAGACACACTTCACTTGCTCATTATCTTATGAGGCAAGTTGCAATTGGAAGTTGGAGAGAGGAGAAGAAGGGTGGTGCATCTCTTAGGGAGGACTTTCTGTATTGGTTTGAGTTATCTCTTGAACATTGTATAAGCCATTTATGATAAGGAAGTTTTTGTTGGGTTTCCTCCCCTAAAGGGTTTCCCAGGATAAATGTTGTGTCTCTTGTGAATGTGTATTTCTCAGTGATCTTGTTCTTATTATGCTCTTATCTAATGAAATGCAAAGAACTATAATAATGGCATAAACATTAACAAAGAATTCTTAGAACAATTTTTCCTCTTATGAGAATAATGTTCATTTCCATTGGAATGTGATGATGATGATGATAATGATTATCATGATCATGATGATGGGGATGGAGGATACCCTGAAGTTTATTCAACTTCCCCTTCTCCTTCAGATTTTACCATTGTTTCAACTAGACCACCTTCATTTTGATGAGGAGTTGATCTCCTTCTTTCTAGGTCTTCCCATAATTCCTTAACCATATTTTTCATCTCAAGGAACATCCTTAAAAAATACTTATCAATCTTAGAAAAAAATTATCCATGCTCCATTTCTCTTCTTCGAGTGAAGCTCCTTGAACCAATTTCAGGGTTATAACTTTCAATATTTCCTTGACCTCTCTTACACTTGGACCTCATAAGCATTCAATTGCAAATAAACATCAAAACCATGCTTTGATACCATGTCATATGAAAATACCAAACGCGTTCTGATACCAAATTGATCCAAAATATCAACAAAAATCTAATACCAATTTAGCCCGAAAATCCTTAGATGTCAATTAGTTCATATGCAGATACTAAACATTCGATCATATTCGGTAATATAAATGAATATCACTTGACAATTTGCAAAATATCATGTGTATTTCTTACTTATCCATAAACCCACAAGCCAATGATTAATTTGAATTGGAAATGAGATGACGCAGATAGAAAATAAAAGAACTCAAATTAAATATATAAATGGCATACACCATTTCATATTCAAAGTCCCTTTAAATAACATGATTGTTCTTCATCATCTCAAAATTCCAAATTACAATACAATATAGGATTACAAAAACACAATTTTGAAGACACTCTAAAAATATGTTGCTCAAATGTAGAAACATAGTGCATCGTCGAATTCCTAGTGAAAAATCGTGCAAAATTGATATAAATACTTGAAATTATGTCATAGTACCCCTCAACATGATTTACGGTGTTACCTCAAGTGCCTTGTACCCTCGCCATGAATTATGATAAAAAACTATGCATTAAATTGTGTGTGACCTGCCTTGGCATGTGTGCCATCAAATAGGGTGCCCCTTCTAACCAAATCATGTAACTTGTGGCATACATTAAACATGCATTGGTTGGTTTTGTAACCAATACCAAACTATATGTGAATTGGTTAGGTTGTTGGTATATAATATAGTGGGTCACGGGTTCAATACCTTTCGACCACAGCATATATAAAGTTTTTTTATTAAACCAATCTATTATATAGTTAAAAACCATATGTAACCTTCATGCGGGAAGATAACACAATTACATGGTTATAATAAAACCATATTACATATATCGTATATGGTTACATTTTTGTTATAACATATAACTATATGTTATATATAACATATAACCTACCAACCTCCATGGATATAGTGGGAAACTTCCATGGTCACATAACATTACATATGTAACTAAGGAATATGGGTCGAGGGCTAGGCCCTCGGCCCTATTCCCATCCTAAATCCACCATATTACAACTTAAATAAATATAAATTCAGATGTATGTTAAGCCCTTTATTGTGATGCAATGGAGTGTAGGGCTATGTGAAGGTTTGGAAGGTTATTGAGGTCACGGGTTCAACCCCTGTCGACTCTATAAATTTTAATACACATTAACCATTATAGGCCAATGGGAGGCTTCCACCTGGTAGCCTCGCATTGGCTCTCCAATGCAACATGTCAAACCATGATTAACCCAATTTCCTGCCACTTGTAAACCAACGATTGATCTACCTATACCTTTCCTAGTCAGCTGCAAAGTAGGTTCCACGTTTCACCCTTGCAATGGTGACACATGTCGCCTTTTTATTTTCCCTTATTCTTTGACCTTTGACTTTTCTCCAGGTTTGATTGGAACTTTGACGATTTATATCTTTTGCACATGAGCTCTGTTTGAGGCGTCGTTTGCACCATTGGAATTCTAACGACGAGTTATACACATTGATGCCGTTTTCTGGATAATTTGAGATAGTTGAATTTTGAGCATTTATGGATCCCTTGGGACCTTTGTGAGCATTTTGGATCATCTTGTAGCTCTGTGAGAATTCCTTAGATCCCCCTGGATCAAATTGATTCACCTAGAATATGATTGTTTCTTAGTAAGGATAGTTGGTTATTAGTTGGACTATTAACCCCTTTTGCCACAAACTACAAAACTCAAGATCTTCATGAGTCTCTTCCCTAGTTACCATTTTAGTTAAGCTTCAATAAATTATTTAGTTCCCAAACCTAAATCATATTGACCTTCTTTTGGTCCTTTTGGGGGTCTATACATTTCCAATCTATCGGAGGAATTTTCTTACCCAAATGTCAATGTGATGACATACATGCAAGTGACTACTAGTACTTCTTTCTCTTCTAATCGATAACAACAATAAACCTTAACTACTTTATCTATACATTCAATTATCACTTCACCTCCTAGTAAATTTGATATATCTTCTACTTTTACCATACCTATTATGGCTCTTTCTCAAATTCTTACTAGGAATCTAATAGTACTTAGCCATCTTACATTACCTTAATCTTTGACTAAGAATTGAATAGGCACTAATACTAATATGACCCTTTTAGATTTTATAATCTACATTTTTAAGAGATCATTTGGTGGAGATAATTTATGTTTCTTATTCTCCTCCTCTTTACTTTGAGCCTATATTTATCCCTCCTACTTTTACTACTTGTATTGAATAGTGTCATTTTATAGGGAAAGTGATTAGGGATAATAGAAGAGAATGCAGTCTCTCTTAGATGTTACATCTCTTTTATGGAAAACTTGTTTTTAATTTGTTTTCATCCATGCACCATTATATATGCCTACTATTTTTTATTTTTTTTTAAAGCAATATGTGATTTTCTCTTAATTATACAATGTTAAGTAGGTTCTTATTATATTAAATGTTGCATAGTTTATTATGGTTTGGGTCTAAATGTGGTTTCCTATCATATCTTTTTTGAACTTACTCTATACCTTTTTCTTTATTTCAAAATGGTTATGACCCTCCTATAAGTATAAGTGTAGGTCTCACTACCTACTCCTTATGTCCTTAGTACATTTGACATATAATTATATTTTCCACTTATTACTTTCATTCTGACTATTATAAATTATAATAACTAATGCATTGATACAAAGTATTTTTTTATTATTAAAAAGTATTAGGATGAAGAAAAAACTAAATAGAGTAATTGTAGAAATGAGGAAACTTTTCTCTTGTAGTATGACCTTGATAAATTATCATTTGGAGGGATTAAGGTTTTAAAATATTGTATTTTTCTTTAAGAATGACATGATAAAAAATTGACTAAATTACTTCGTAGATACTTTATAAGACCCCAAACTTCAAGTTCATATCACATGATTTTTACTTTAGATGAGAATGTTATGGCCATTCAAAGTTAAGGGTGAAAAACTTAGCAATCTTATGATTTCTTCAAATATTTGGACTTAAGAGTGTAGAGGAATGGTTCACAATATATAAGAGAAATGTTGAAATGATATGAAAATAGTCCTAAATTATAATGTTTATAGTGGCCAAGTGATCTTATTTTAGTGTTAATTGACTTTCAAAAATATGTTGCAAAATACATTTATTAGTATATAAAATCAAATTCATGATAATCAAATATCCTCCTATATCACACATCTACATTGAATTCAACTTTAATTTGATAAATTGCAAAAGTTTAGAATTTAACTTAAAGGACTTATTAAACATGACAAAGTTAGCATGTGGTCTCCTATGTTCCTAATTTTTCTTTATATGAAGAGGARTCCTATTATGAAATTTAAAAAAATAACTCATATTGCTAATGATCATTCTAAGGATTATCCAACATTTCCTACATTCTTACAATTGAGAAAATAAAATGAAGATGATGTGAAATACTTATATGAAAGTAATGGTTATTTTGAATATTATTGGGGGTTTTAGCATTTTCTAATGTGACATAAAATACAATATATGGAAATGATTTTATGAATRAGGATGATCATTTAAACATATTATCCTCTTTCCCTAAATTTTCTAAATATTCTCTAAATATGATAAGGAAGAAAGTTAATCCATGGAGTAAAAAAAAACTTGGGAGACTATTGATTTTATTAAAGGAATATTCTCATTTTATGATATTCATATGRTGAAAAAATAGAGTTGTGAAAATATTCACGAGACTCTTGTTTTATATGAATCTCATATGGTTTATATGATACTAACCCAAATTAAAATGAAAAAGAAAATCCAATTTTTCACCAATATCTTAAGCATGAATTATTAAGGATCTAGAGTTATCAAATCCATGGAAAAGTACATTTTTATTTTTTTTTAAATTTATGTATTCCTTTATATATATTTAGATAATGAATTATTAAGAATAGAGTTATCAAATCCATGAAAATGTACATTTTTTTTTTTAATTTATGTATTCTTTTATATATCTTTAAATATTGTATTTCACTTAACACTTAATATATCCATACTTAAGATGAATCTAATTTGATTTTATAAAATCCTTCAACATTGTACTTTTACCCAAGCTATATTTTAACCAAGCTAAAAAAAGGATTGAGCAAATAGGTATCCCTTAGGAGTGGGATTATAAAGTCTATGAAAATGTTGTTTTTAAAATAACATGTAATGACAAATAGAAAATGCACATTAATTGTAATAATGGTATTAATTAAAGGAGCTCATATTCTTTCATAGTTGATAAAGTTAGGTAATGTTTAAAAGAGGAGGGGTACATTAGTATTAGCATGGTCTAAATTGTTTCCACCACATTCTCTTGTATGTTGAAAATATTGTTTTTCTTGTAAAAAAATGTCTATCTTCATTAAAAAAAAAAATAAGCTAAGAAAATATTTTATGCGAAATGACACACCTTCGGATAAGAAAATATTTTATCCTTAATTTTTATATAGAGATCATCCACGTTGGAGGTGTAATCGTATGAATACTTAGGAATTGATTCCAATTTCCATTTAAAATGGAACAAAAGAGTGTGGAAACGAATGCTTACTATGAGCTTGAGAAAAAATGTAGGAATAATTAGAGTGAGATAAGATCAAAATACTTTTGAATACATTAGTTATAAAAGTTATTATATATCATTGTTAATTTTGGGAAAATAATTTTCAATACATTAGTTATAAAAGTTATTATATATCATGGTCAATCTTTGGGAATTGTATCGAGGAATGCTTCAAGCAAATTCACAAAAAATACTTTAATTTTAAAAGCAAGTGCAATGATTTTTACCATATTATCATTTTTAAGCGAAATGTACTTCCATGGCATATAAAACCACGATTTGATATTTAGAATACAAATATAGTGTTTTTGAAGTTCAAGTCAAATGTACTTCTTTGGCATATAATTCATGATTAGATATTTAGAATATAAATATATTTTTTTGAATTTCATAAGGATAGCTTTCCACTTATTTTTTATCATTAATTGGTTAATATTTAAATACAAATATTTCCCAGCTATTCAATCTTGTATATAGGTCAAATAAAACAATATTTTTTTTTATAATATTTAAATTGATTTTAACATGTTATTGGCTAACAATTTCGAAGTCATACAATGCAATTAGATAACCTAAGTTTTAATTTTAGCTAACAAGTTCAAATGAAATTGCATTCATTCTTAGATAACCTAAGTTTTAATTTTTTTAGATAAACGTTACCCGATTTCTATCACTATAACAATTGCCTTGTACATAAAAATTTAAAAACTTAGACTAAAGCAATTGCATAACAATTTGGGTCCTTGCTGCTTAGATGAGGAAGTGGAAAATCAAGATAAGAAGAGGAAGAAGAACTCTATTGAATTGCCCAATTTCATTACCTGTCTAAAAGATTGAAGACAAATAAATTAATATTATAGTTTCCATTTGTCCAAATTTGGGGGAGCTTTACTAAGCACACCGACATTAATTTTCCAAGGCACCATTAGTGGATTCTATATTTATTTACTACTATAAATATTTTCCCTAAACATATCATTTTTTTATTGTATTCACGTGTGTGCACAAAGATGGTGGATGAAAAAGTGGCAAGTGGGTCAGTAGGAACGCACACTTGCAAGAATGCATGCACATTCTTAGGAATGCACACATGTTCCTATGTATATAGGTTTGGAAAAGCTTGAACCTCCACTCAGCTTGTCACACAAGCTCACTGGAAGGAACACGTGTGTGATATTAGGAATGCGTGCACGATCTTAGGAACACACACACGTTCCTAAGTGCATGTGCGTTCTTCTATCATACCATTTTTAATGGGTCGTGGGCGCGATTTGTGCCCATTTGCACACATTGCGCTCGCAGTTTTACATTCAATGAGAAAACATAAAGGAGGAGAAAAGTCAAGATCTTTCCAATATGTCCCTGTCAAGCCAGGTATGTTCAATATTTCTCTTATTTTCCTCCTAATTTAGTAATTTTTAGTGTTATTCAATTAATTTAATATATTATAAAAGAATGTAAATTATAGAAATTTGTAATCTTATAGGGAAATTTAATCTAGAAAATTTAGAGAGAGTCACCTCTTACATTTCCTAACATTTCCCCTTTAAAATTAATTGTAGATAATTTACAAGAAATGTGATTCTTTTATGTTTTTTTTTTTTTTTTTTTTTT
>ML778012.1:1157285-1172325 GCA_009831015.1 Picea engelmannii
GTCCAAAACCCATGACTAGGGTTGACATCAATGACAACAATCAATCTTCCAACAAGAATGCGATACGGGTATGGCTCCCCCTTGTTATCACCTTTCACACATAACCACCGGCTAGGGCCTCAATCTAGCGCCCCTCACAACTCACAACTTCGCGAGTTGGAGTGTTGAGCCTTACTGCTCCTCCTTTGCGAATCCACGAGATGCAATAAGTCAACAATGGGTTGACCCCTTCCAAGATGATGCGTGTACACCACCTGTCACTGATTCCACTTTTCCCTGGGCGCTGGTTGTTATGCCACCTATCAACCATGTGGTCCCACCTATCGGACATGCCACGTGTTCGCACGAGCCTTGACGCACGACACTTTGCGGCTTCAGAGATCAAAGTGTAGCTCCTTCACCTTCCAAACCTCTGATACGTGATGTAGCAAGACACAAGATCTCACAACTCTCCTTCCTCCTCGATCTACAGTTCAGATCATATCACGATCTCGTGACTCAGGATTTTGTAGAGCAAAGGGCTTCGCCTCCCAGCTCACGATACCCGAGTTCACGAAATGGCTCAGTTCTCTACCACATGTGCTCCAAAAATGGATTGTCCTGATGCTTTCGAGACTTCGACCAGTCCTCTTCCTTCTACTATTACGAGGTTTAAACCTCGTGCACTTTTTCCCGGATGCGACGATTATCAATCCTTGATGCTAGATCTGACGGTCCAGATCCTTCTTCCTATTCTTTGATCCAACGGCTCTCAGAACACTGCGCTCCAGATCCAACAGTCTAGATTCCTTTTGGGATTTCACAAACTGGAAGTTCGCGATGCAAATGATTCCACAATCCTTTGTCCACTCCAAACCCCAAACTACGAAATGCCAAAATTCAAATGCCTTCACCTGATCCAACAGTTGTCGGGATTTCAACACTTCTCTATGAAGTGTCTCCACCGTTCATATTCAGCTACTCTCCTGTGCAATCCTCCCAGAGGTTAAACTCTGTGCACCTTCCTCCGGATCCAACGGTGGTCGGCTATCTGCGTGAGATCTGACAGTTCATATATGTCTTCCTTGCGTGTTCTCCTCCTGAACCTTCTTGGCTTTCTGACTTAGAATATTTCTAAGTCTCAGAGGTCTCAGCCTTCAACTCTTCTTCTTGTGAGCCCAGTTCCTTTTGGGTCTCGTCTACGTTATAGAAATGATCCCCCTCCCGAGCCTTCAAAATTGAAATAAGTTCACTCTAAGCGCATTCGTTGTGCTATTCCTTCTGAGCTTAAGAAATTCAGACAAGTTCTTATTGGCACGCTCCTTGTGCTGCTGAATTTTTGAATAACTCAATTCGAAGTATTTCTTGCAAAGAAATGATTCACTCCCTCCTGGCGTTCTTCTTCTCAATGCACACCTTGCAGAGCCTTTATTCACAGAGTGTTTAGTAACTCTGTAAGTGCCTTCTCCTTGACACTTTCCTTTTCTAACAACCCGAAATAGAGTCCCTCCTGTGCACACTTGAACCAACTCAATGCCCACCTGGCAGGGTTCTCTAGAGTCCTCAGTGACTCTGTCTTCTTGTCGAACTTGAAACAAAGTTCTCCTCAACGAACCCTGTGCATTTTCTCAAGTCCCACCTGGCAGAGCTTCCAAAGAACCTTCAGTAGTTCTGTCTTCTCTGAACTTGAGATAGAGTTCCCTTCTATGCACTCCTTGCACCACTATTAATGAAGGTTCAACGCTACCCCTCTTGAGATTTCCTCAGGTTGTCTCCCCTCTATCAAAGAACACCTTGCAGAAACTGTGCACTCCTTGCACTCAAAAACTCAAAGATAGGAAGAGATTGAAACTTATCAAATACTTCACTAGTTATGCATTTAAAACACGAAATGCATAAAAATAGGTAAACATCAAAACACACAGTATGCAGGAAAAACTGCTTTTCTATTAATCTGTATGTCTATACAAAATGTTTACAATGGTTGGACTGTAACAAGTCTCATCTCTCTCTCTCTCGAGACCTCTATGCCTGATATCCCCTCTCTCCCTAACTGAGACTCCTCTCCTAAATCCTACCTTCTCCTTTCTATTTTTCCTCCTTACAAAATGAGGGCTCTCTCGAGCTTATCCTCCACCTCACCATCTCTGAGCTATCACTATCTTAGAGCGGCTCCTACTCCTATGGATACATTACATAAAAGGAGTGGCCAGGCCTGAATACAACCTAGTCTTACTACAGGATACCATTTAAGGCAACCTCAACCACTTCCTAAATAGATGTGTGGTCGTCTCTTACAACCTTACAAAATTTAATACAGTTTTTCAAATTCTGAAAAATGAGAGGGTTGCGCCTCTCCCTTTCCCCATTAAATGCGTGCTGGATGTGCTGGTTGGCTGGCATGCTGCTGACGTGCAGCGATGCTTCTGCATCATAATCCTTAGCTGAAAAAATCATGAACTCCTGATCATGAGCTCCTCTTCTCCAGTATTGAACTCCACCTGGATCCCAAACTGTTCTTTGGAGCTGTCCATCTGCTCCTCTGCTTCATTGTTGCTACTTTTGTTGCTTCTGCTTCCCTGCTGCTCTTGCAGGTTCTCTTCTTCTCAACTTCTCTTTGCTAGCAATATCTGCTGCTAAACTCAACATCATCCTTCTGATTTCCTCTATCACCTTGTCCAGCTGCTCCCATGGCTGGCTCTCCTTATGTAGTCCTCTCTGCTGCAATTCCTTCATCTTAGTGGGTATATCAACTTGATCCCCCCTACTATATTTATCTCTCTTTGTGGAACTAAGTGGCCACTCTGTTGCAGACTCCATCTGTGTATTCTCCTCACTGAACTGTTGTTCAACTTCTTCCTGTGGCAATTCTGCTACTGCCATTTCTCTTTGTGTTGGATCAATTCCAACTTTTCCCAGCTACTCCTAGGGATGGTATGCTCTTGCATCTGTCTCCAAATTGATCTGTTGGATGTGCAAGCTTTGCACTATCACCCTCTTCTCTAGGGCTTCCAATTCTTCATACAGATCAATAAAATCCATGCCGTCTACTTCCTCCTCTACTGCAGGCTCCAGTGTTGCAGTTATCTTTGTTACAGCTTCCTGGTTGAAAATTTTGAGCAACTCGGTTGAATTATCTTTTCCTTCTGCCGGGGTAGACATCAGTGTCTGCTCCATTTATTCCTCCATGAAAATCTTTGTTGGTTGTTTGTCTTCTGTTGCTGCCTCTACAACACATGCTTTTTCCTCAATTGGGTTGCTTGGTAGGAATACTTCAATTCCCCCAATGATCAAAATGTATGTCTGATCTTCTCCTGTTAGCACTCCTTGCTGATCCGAACTCTACTCTGAGTTCATATTCTCTCCCTTTCCCACCTGGAAGTATGGGAGTTTTCTGCTGCCCACCTAGCAGTCTATGAGATCCAGTGATCCCATCTCATTGCCCACCTGGAAATCTGAACTTTCAACACTGCTCCTCTGGCAGTATGCAAGACCTTTTGTTGATCTCTTTCCATATACCACTTGGCAACTTGAAAGTTCACTTCTGCCCACCTGGCATTTTATGAGATCAATCGATCCCATATTCATCAGCACTCCTTGCTGACCTGAACTCATCCTTGATTTCATGAGACGTTTAGACAACCTCATCTACTATCCCTTGCCCACTTGGCAATCTAGGATTTATGCCCTGCCTACCTGGCAGTTTACGAGATCTTCAGCTAATCTCATACCATTTCCCTCCTATAAATATGAATTTCCACTACTGTCCCCCTGACGATCTATGAGATCCTCCAATGATCTCATTTCATTGCCCACCTGGCAATTGGAAAATTCATCCCTACCTTCCTGGAAGTTTATGAGATATGAAACTGATTTGTCTTCCTCATCACTGAGGGTTTCTCCAACTTTTGGCTCACAGATGCAAACCAACTCTGTGTCACTGAGGTCTTCAGCATACCTTAGCCACTTCTTCAATAGACTTTGTTGTCTTTTGGCCAACAACTCCTTGACTGGCCACTTCACCTTCTTTTTCATGGGCCATTCATATACCCATCGTGATTTTCCATTCTGTTGTTGCCATAGTGCAAGCACCTCCATCTTCGCTCTTATCTTAGTGAGTTCTTTGCCAATCTCTGCCTTACTCATCTATTGGTGGTCTCCTCTTCCACCACACTCAAGACCTTTAGTAGCCATTTTCTTCCCTGTCTGCCCTCCTGGAAAACCTATGGATCACTCTACATCTGAGAGCATCTCCATGACCTCCTACATCTCACCTGGCTATCTATTGACTACTGCACACCCTGCAACAATCACCACAGAGAATCAACACTCTACTTCTTTCACATGTTGTATACAGATGAACCTCTTCTTCTGATTCCACTTGATGTCACTAGAATTTCTCCTTCACTATCACTATTTTGCCTATGATCTGCAGACAAAATTATGGCTCTGATACCACTTGATGCAGACACCCCTTACGTCAGCAGGGTTCTGTGACCTCCCGGTCTCTAGATCAATGTTCTTCTGAGCCGAAATGGCTCTTCGGGCTCCTGCTGGAACCCTTTGAACGAATCCACAGGTCCTTTATGAAAACCCACCCTGTGCAACTTAACACTAGGTGCGAGCCTTGCATCCCCATGTGACCACAACTTGGCCTTAGCGCAAGTGCTTCTTGCAACTCGCGAGTTCATGGGTCGAAGACCCTCGACTCCTCTTTCTCGAAATGCCAATACCCGAGAATGAGATATGGGTATGGCTCCCCCTTATTAGTGCCTTTCACACATAACCACCGGTTAGGGCCTCAATCTAGTGCCCCTCACAACTCACAAATTCGTGAGTTGGAGTGTTGAGCCTTCCTGCTCCTCCTTCGCGAATCCACGAGATGCGATAAGTCAACAATGGGTTGACCCCTTCCAAGATGACGCGTGTCCACCACTTGTCACCACTTGCACTTTTCCTTGGGCACTGGTTGTTACGCCACCTGTCAACCATGTGGTCCCACCTATCATATGTGCCACGTGTTCACACGAGCCTCGACGCTCGACACTTCGCGACTTCAGCGATCAAAGTGCAACTCCTTTACCTTCCGAACCTATGATATGTGATGTAGTGAGACACAAGATCTCATGGCTCTCCTTCCTCCTCGACCAATGGTTCATATCGCATCGCGATCTCACGACTCATGATTTTGTAGAGCAAAGGCCTCCGCATCCCAGCTCACGATACCCAAGTTCGCAAAATGGCTCAGATCTCTGCCACCTGTGCTCCAAAAATGAGCGGTCCTGATTCTTTCAGGACTTCGACCAATCCTCTTCCTTCTACTGTTATGAGGTTTAAACCTNAAGGCCTCCGCATCCCAGCTCACGATACCCAAGTTCGCAAAATGGCTCAGATCTCTGCCACCTGTGCTCCAAAAATGAGCGGTCCTGATTCTTTCAGGACTTCGACCAATCCTCTTCCTTCTACTGTTATGAGGTTTAAACCTTGTGCACCTTTTCCCAGATCCAATGGCTATCGGTCCTTGATGCTAGATCTGACGGTCCAGATCCTTTTTCCTGTTCTTTGATCCAACGGCTCTCAGGCCACTGCGCTCTAGATCCGATGGTCTGGATTCCTTTTAGGATTTCATGAACTGGAAGTTTGTGATGAAAATGATTCCACAATCCTATTTTCGCTCCAAACCCTAAGTTCCGAAATGCCAAAATTCAAATGCCTTCGCCTGATCCACCGTTCATCTTCAGCTGCTCTCCTGTGCGATCCTCCCAGAGGTTAAAATCTGTGCACCTTCCTCCAAATCCAAAGGTGGTTGGCTATCTGCGCGAGATCTGACAGTTCAGATCTGTCTTCCTTGCACGTTCTTCTCCTGAACCTTCTTGGCTTTCTAACTTAGAATATTTCTAAGTCTCAGAGGTCTTGGCCTTCAACTCTTCCTCTTGCAAGCCCGGTTCCTTTTGGGTCTCGTCTGCGTTATAGAAATGCTCCCCCTCCCGAGCCTTTGAACTTGAAACAAGTTCACTCTAGGCGCACTCCTTGCGCTATTCCTTCTGAGCTTAAGAACTTCAGACAAGTTCTTATTCACACACTCCTTGTGCTGCTGAGTTTTCGAATAACTCAATTCGAAGTATTTATTGCAAGGAAATGCTTCATGCCCTCTTGACATTCTTCTACTCGATGCACACCTTCCAGAGCCTTTCTTCACAGAGTGTTCAATAACTATGTAAGTTCCTTCTCCTTGACACTTCCCTTTTCTCAGAACTCGAAATAGAGTCCCTCTTATGCACACTTGCACCAACTCAATTCCCACCTGGCAGAGTTCTCCAGAATCCTCAGTGATTCTATCTTCTCATTGAACTCGAAATAGAGTTCTCCTCAATGCACCCTATGCATTTTCTCAATGTCTGCCTGGTAGAGTTTCCACAGAACCTTCAGTAGTTATGTCTTCTCTGAACTCGAGACAGAGTTCCCTTCTGTGCACTCCTTGCACCTCTTCTGATGAAGGTTCAACGTTATCCCTCTTGAGCTTTCCTGAGGTTGTCTCCCCTCTGTCAACGCACACCTTGCGGAATCTGTGCACTCCTTGCACTTGGAAATGCCAAGATAGGAAGAGATTGAAACTTATCAAATACTTCACCAGTTATGCATTTAAAACATGAAATGCATAAAAACAGGTAAACATCAAAACACACAGTATGCAAGAAAAAATGCTTTTCTATTAATCTTTATGTCTATACAATTTTTTTACAATGGCTAGACTATAACAAGTCTCATCTCTTTCTCTCTCGAGACCTCTATGCCTGAGATCCCCTCTCTCACTAACTGAGACTCCTCTCCTAACTCCTACCTTCTCCTTTCTATTTTTCCTCCTTACAAAATGAGGGCTCTCTCGAGCTTATCCTCCACCTCACCATCTCAGAGCGGCTCCTACTCCTACGGCTACATTACATAAAAGGAGTGTCCAAGCCTGACTACAAACTGGGCTTACTACAAGATACCATTTAAGGCAACCTCAACCACTTCTTGAACAAATGTGTGGTCGGCTCTTACAGCCTTACAAAATTTAATACAATTTTTCAAATTTTGAAAAATGAGAAGGTTGTGCCTCTCCCTTTTCCCATTAAATGTGTGTTGGATGTGTTGGTTAGCTGGCACGCTGCTGACATGAAGTGATGATATTGCATCACCATGCCATGCCATGCCTTGGTCACCTCAACACTATAGTCATTTGAGCATCACATATCTCATATCCATGCATATACATTACAAATTTCACATGAGAATCCTTATTGTTGAAAGTACTAAGACAACTGAGAGTGGGGGGGGAGGGGTGAGTCAGTTGTTACTATGATTAAACAATTTTAAGTCTATTAAAACATTTTTAATCTTTATCCAAGTGACCATCAATATTATACAACATATGGACAACATAAATAATGAGCATTAGTCACACATAAGATATACATAGAGACATATTTTCACGAGGAAACCCATAAAGGGAGAAAACCTCTTCTTCTTCGAAATGATAGGCAGTCTTTTAAGTTCTGTACATCATCTATAATTGAGCACAAACTCAATGTGAGGCTACTACCTCTATTTTACAAGCTCCAACTTGTTTGAGAGCACCAACTCTNCCATAAAGGGAGAAAACCTCTTCTTCTTCGAAATGATAGGCAGTCTTTTAAGTTCTGTACATCATCTATAATTGAGCACAAACTCAATGTGAGGCTACTACCTCTATTTTACAAGCTCCAACTTGTTTGAGAGCACCAACTCTTTTGTTTCTCTAGCACCCAATAGAAGGAAGCACCAACTCCCTAAGTGTTCTAGCACCGACTGGATGGAACCACCTACTTCCAGTTATACAAGCACCAACTTGCATACATAAAACTCTGTGTTTTCCTGAGCACCACCCTGCCACCCTGTTTTTCTAGCCACAACTAGATGGAAGATACAACTTCCACTATTGAAGCACCAACTTGAATATCAGAGGACCACAGTACTCCCTAGAACCACCCTACCTCCCTGTTTATAAATAAATGATTGAATAACCAACAATACATATATATCTATTCTTACCACTTATTCACTGTTCTGTAATTCTTCTCTGCTACAATATTCTTATTCTCTGTTCATACTTGGGTTGACTTGTTGTCTCTTTCTATATGTTCTTTCTTTCTCCTTCTCATGCTCTTTAATATGTGCACATTCTGCTCTCTTCACCTTTTCTATTTTGTTCGGCTGCTGTTCCTCATCTTTGAGTCTTCTTCACACTATGCATACTGTAATTTTTCCTTTCTATAGTTCAACTCATTTTTCCAGTCAGAACCACCAACATCACACAGTCACTGCATGTCACTCTTATACTCTACTCCAAAATTAGTTACACATTGAATCTCCAAGAAAAACACCTCAACAACTAAATCACCAATTGTCCAAGAATCATGATTCAATTCATCTAACTAAATCATAACTGAACAATAATCATGAAGAGAAACAATAGCCGTTCGATCAAATTTCCAAGTATCCAACACTGTTGGATTACAAGTGCAGGGTCTCACGTTGATTTCACGATTTCACGTTTCAACATTCTTGTGATGAGATTTCTTGACACTTCATGCCGAGATCGCCGAAAATCCAAAATGGATTTTAGCACCGCTGGCTTCTTCCCCTCACGTGACCACCGATAGTGACCACAGCCTACGCCAAAAGGTGTTTCACAGTTTCGCAACTTCGAGACTCCTATGATGAAGGGTCTCGACTCTTCTTGTCGTGATCCACGAAATGGAGATTATCCATTGGATCCTTCTCTTAAGACTTCATTGATGTGACCATAAGTTATGACTAGGGGACAAGCATGAGAGTGTTTCGCAATTTCGCATATCGACATTTCTGCTGTGATTTGCTTCCTTGACTCCTCCAACTCCCAGTATCTGAAACTTCGAAATGGAGCCAGATCAATGGTCCACGCTTTCCCTTGATCAATGACTCAGATTGAATCATGATTTCTCATTTCAGGATTTCAAAGCATAGAGTTCCTCCTTCCTTTGACTTTCCAGTCAGCAAAAATATTACCTCTCGCCACGTGTAGTCTGCATCCAACAGTCAGGATTGTTATCGCAATTTATCATATCATGAGTTTGAGAGGTTAGATCACCTCCTCCCTTTGGACTTCTCGATCTGAAAAACTCTGAAATGGATCCTTTGTCATGCTCGGATCTATTTCCACGTGTCCCTCTTAGATCAACGATTCAGATCTTATCGCGATTTTGCATATCGCGAGTCGGAAGGTTAGCACACTTCCTTCCTTTGACTTTTCAGTTAGAGAGATGTTAATACCTCGCCACGTGTACTCCTCGATGATGGACAACCCTCCTGATTTTGGGACTTTGTAAGCCAACTTCATCTTGTACTTAAAGATCATGCTCCTTCTTCTAGAAGTAATGATGGTCGGTTCTCGCACTTAGATCCAACGTCTAAGATTTGTTTTCTTCTTTTGTGCATTCCTCCTGTCTGTATTTAGATCTAACGGTCATCGGGAATTCGAGATGGGTGATCCAATGATCATTGTTTCTCCTCCTCCTGATCTTATGCTTCTGATCTTTCCATGTGATCATCACTACGCTTCTGGTCTTGCCACTTTCTCTTGTTCATCATCATCGGGCTAAGCTTGCCATCAATTACAAACAAATACTCTTCCTTCTGTCCGTAGTAAATATGACAACAATCTCCCCCTTTGGCATTGATGGAAACCTTGAAGAACCTGAACACTAGTCATGGCATCCTTACCATAGCATCCTCCATCACTTTCTCCCCTTTTGACATCAATGTCAAATAAGAAAAATGCTCCCCTTGAGCTGTTGCAATTTAGAAATACAACATATATTCAATAAGTACTCCCCCTGAATAGGTGAAAAAATTAGACGAAAGGAGTTATAACCCCCAACCTCTGACGAAGATATCCAAAAGGGGTCGTTGCTAACGGTTTAGTAAAGATATCAACAATCTGTTCTGTGGAAGGAATATAGTTCAGCTAAACAATTATGTTTGTAACTTGTTCTTTGAGAAAATGGTATTTTATTGGGATATGCTTAGTATTGGAATGGAGAATAGGATTCTTGGAGACACTAATGGCACTAGTTTTATCACAATGAATTGTAATCGAATCAGTATAATTTACCTTCAAATCTGCAAGAGTTTGAATCATCCATAAGATCTGATTGCAGCAAGTAGCGGCAACAATGTACTCTACCTCTGCAGTTGATAAGGAAATAGATCCATGTTTCTTACTAATCCATGCTACAAACGAGTCACCCATGAAGAATGCACCTCCAATAGTGCTCTTTCTCTCATCCACACAATTTGCCCAATCTGCATCTGAATAAGCAGTTAACTGAAAATTCTGATTTCTGGGATACCACAGACCATAAGTCATTTTCCCTTCAATTATTTGAATATCCTTGTTACAACTACCAAGTGACTTTGTTTAGGAGAAGATTGATAATAACCTACCATTCCAACAGCTTGCATTATATCAGGACGAGATGCTGTGATTTATAGAAGACTGCCTATCATTGAGTGATATGTCCTTTGATCAACATTAGGTGAAATATCATCTTTACCGAGTTCGAAACCAACCACCATAGGTGTAATAACAGGAGAAGAGTCCTCCATCTAAAATTTCTTCAACATCTCTTTCAAATATTTTTCTTGAGAGATATACAGAACTCTGATTCACTTGTAAACCAAGAAAATATGACAGTTATCCTATCATGGACATCTCAAAATCTATTTGCATAGAGTTAGCAAACAACTGGACAGAAGATTCATTAGTACTGCCAAAAATAATATCATCTACATAAACCAAAATAACTAGTAAATTATCACCTTCATACTTAATGTAGAGATTGTTTCCAACAATACCTTTCTTGGACCCTTTGTCTTGTAAAAATTTGTCCAGTCTATAATACCAATCTCGTGGTGCTTGTTTCATTCCATATAAATATTTCTTCAGTTTGCAAACATAATCAGGATTATCTATCAATGAGAATCCTTTAGGTTGCTCCATATATACTTCTTCCTCTAGATGTCCATTAAGAAATGTTGACTTAACATCCATCTGATACACTTTAAAGTTCTTATGACATGAATATGAAAGAAACATTATGATGGCTTCCAGTCTTTCCACTAGTGCAAAAGTTTCATCAAAATCCTAACCTTCAACTTGTGCATACCGTTTATAGACCAATCTAGCTTTATTCCTAACAACATGTCCTTTTTCATTCATTTTATTCTTGAACACCCACTTGGAGCCTATTACATTCTTATCTTCAGGTCTAGGAACAAGCTCCCAAGTATTGTTCTTCTCAATCTGATCAAGCTCTTCATGTATAGCTCTAATCCAATCATCATGTTGGCTGGCTTCATCAAAATTTTTACATTCAATCATAGATTAAAATGCAACATGAGATTGTTATGAGTCTTTAATCAATTTCCTTCTTGTCTAAACTCCTTTATTTATATATCCAATTATCTGATTTTCAGGATGATTCTTTCTAACAATTATGAGAGGTGATTTTGCTTCTTTCTATCAATTTTTGTTATTCAGAGTATTTGTATCTTCATCTGATTCAGATTCTTCTATTTCTGATCCTTGGACCTGTTCATGTTCACCTTCAACTATATTTTTTTTGCTTGGTTCAACATTGATTACATTTTTGACCAAGATTTCTTCATCAACTTTTATGTCGATATAATCAACCAATTTATGCAGCCTCTTATTATAGCATATGTACCCTTTATTATTTGTATCATAACCTAAGAAGATACCTTCATTAGCCTTCTGATCATATTTACCAATATTTTCATCATTATTCTTGATATAACATTTACTCCCAAAGACTTTAAAATGCTTGATTGAAATAGGTATTCCAAACCATAGTTCATAAGGAGTCGTGTCTCTATGTGGAATGAGATGAGATTTGTTAAGGATATGAATAGTTATATGAATTGATTCCACCTAATATGTCTCAGCAATATTCCTTTCATTCATCATTGATCTTTTCATCTATTGAACTGATCTATTCTACTTCTCAACTACTCCATTTTGTTGTGGAGTCCTTGGAATAGTGTATTCTCGTTTGATTCTATGTTAATCATAGAACTCTTTGAAGTTCCATGAACTAATCTCTCCTCCTCTATTAGACCTTACTTCTTTCATCCTTTTTCCTGTTTGATTCTTAGTTAGAGCTTTAAGCACTTTGAATTTTTCAAATGCTTCAGATTTTTCCTTCATGAATGCAACCCACATTAGTCTAGAATAATCGTCAATAATCAACATAAAATAGTTTTCTTTTCCTGTACCTTATTTTATTGATGGTCCACATAAGTCAATATGTACTAACTGGAGAGGTTTTTCTGTTGAGGGATTTTTTTTAGATTTGAACTGAGTGAAAGTAAGCTTTCCTATCTGGAAAGGTTTACAAACAGATTCATATGGATTTGATATCTTCAGAAGATCTTTTACTGCCCCATTATTTATAAGATTGATTATATGATCAAAATTTAGGTGTCCAAGTATCCTATGCCATAGCCAACTTTCATCATATTTGCTTAAGTGGAATTCTTCTTTTTCTTCTTTTAACACATAGACATTGTTTTTTGTTCTTATGCCTTTTGCAACTAGTTGCCCTGAATTCAAAGACTTTATTTTACAATATTTAGAAGTAAAAATAACTTCACATCCTTTGTCACAAACTTGATTGACACTTAGTAGATTATGTTTCATACCATCTACAAACAACACATCTTGAGCTTTTCCTTTTCCATTACTCAGGCTTACCATTCCTTTACCTTTTATTTTTCCTGGTGCATCGTTTCCAAAAGTTACATTCCCTTATTTGTTTTCACTTAGAGTTAGAAAATTACTTTTGTATCCAATCATATGTTTGAAACATCCATTGTCAATATACCAGGGATTCTTTTGTCTTTGGGATGATAACACTAATCCACACTGGTCATCTTCTTTCTTCTTCCAAACCTTGAAATTTCCAGCAGCAGGATTCAGATCTGGCTTATTGTTCCTTAAGAGACAGTCTACAACTTTATGTCCATAATTATGGTAGTTGTAACATTATGGTTCACTGAATAATAGATCATAATGATTGTTATACTCATAGTTGTTGTTAAGTTTCACCTGCGTCCTTCTCCCAGTCATCACATGATTTATAATCTGTGATTGTTTGTTGCTTGTCTGTCTCAATCTTTGTGGTGGCAGATAATTATTCCTTGAAAAACTTGATTGCTCATATCTAAGTCTTAAATAACAATTTATAGCTTTATGACCAAAGTTAGAACATAAAAAACAATATCCATAGAAAAATCCTTTATATCTGGTAAAAGACTGTCTTCTTTGAATGGGTCAATTTTTTTCATGCTGATAGTTTCTCTGATCTACATTTTTGGTTCTGGTGCTTTTTATTTTATTCCTTCTTGGTGGCTGATTTTCTTTCTTTGTTTCTGCAAAGTGGTTGTTGTCAATGATTGTGGATTTGACAAACTTAATGGGTTCTGTATTACTTGGATGATCACTACTTGATCCTTCTTCATAACCCAAGCCATATTTCAACTTTGGATTCCTTTGTTGATTTAGAATGGAAGTTAATTCTTCTAAGGCTTTAATACTTGACATATTTTGGAGATACAATGCCTTAAACTTCTCCATTTCTTTTCTGGTTTTTACTATCTCTTCTTCTAAGGCTTCACACTTTGATTTCTTCTATGATAATGGTTGCTTCAGAGTGTCTTATATTTTCTTTGCCTCTTCTAACTCCACTTTTAGTAAAACAAAGTCTTCATCAGGTTTTTTTATCATTCATTTTAAACTGCATCAACAATTGTTTTTGTTTTCTCTTCTTACATCTGAGTCTGTCAATTTCTTCCAAAGAACTGATTAATTCACCTTCCATATCCACCACAGCTTCTTCATCATCCATTTCATCTCCTAAATGTTCATCACCAAGATATCCCATAGCCATAAGCATAAAATCATTCACTTTGTCTTCACAGGATAAATCATTATCTATGTCTTCTGAGGAGTTGTCATTGTTTGCACACAAACTTTTATTTTTACTATATTTCTTAAATTTGTATTTATTTTCATCATCAGAGTCTTGATCCTTTTTCTGGTGAGGGAACTTGGATGCAAAATGACCTATATTACCACAGTTAAAACATTTTAAAGGGAGTTTTCCTTGATATTTTCCTGATCCTTTCATTAACCTTCTCACAAATTTTGCCTCAATATCATCTAATTCTGAATCAGTATTCTTGTTTGCTTTAAAAGATGTTTCTCTAGTAATGGATTTATCTTTGCTAATTCTCATTTCATATGCAGTTAGAGTTTCTAGGAGTTGGTCAATGGTCATAATTTTAAGATCATTTAGTTCTTCTATTGCAAATACTTTTGGATTAAATTTATCAAGCAAAGATCATAAAATATTTTGAACTAAAAATGATTCTTCAATTTTCTCACCAAGAGCCTTCATGGAATTCACAAGCTCTTCAACTCTAAAAAAATACTCGTTGATTGTTTCATCTTCATTCATCTTTAGTTGTTCAAACTTCAATCTATATGTTTGAAGTTTGGCACCTTTGACTTTCTCATTTCCTTCATAACTGTTAACAAGTTTATCCCACATTTCTTTGGCAGTTTGAAGATGCATCACCTTTACAAACTTAGCTTCTACAAGTCCATTCAAGATAACATTCATTCCCTTAGCATTAAAGATAAATTATAACTTATCAGCCTTGGAAGCTAGCACAATAGGATTTATGTATATGGTCTCTACTACATCCCAGACATCAGCACCTAAGGCCATTAGGTGTGTTCTCATTCTAACCTTCCAAAAGGAAAAAATTGTTCCATCAAACAGAGTCAACTTACTAGCTGAAGTCCCTTCATGAATTTTCATGTTTAAGCTTACAAATATACCTTTAAATAAAAGGAACTTACTCTGATACCAATTGTTGAAATTACTAAGACAACTGAGAGGGGGGGGGGGGGGGG
>ML778012.1:1172375-1192578 GCA_009831015.1 Picea engelmannii
CACTAGAAGGAAGCACCAACTCCTTGAATGTTCCAGAACCGACTGGATGGAAGCACCTACTTCCAGTTATACAAGCACCAACTTGCATACAAAAAACTCTGTGTTTTCCTGAGCACCACCCTGCCACCCTATTTTTCTAGACACAACTAGATGGAAGATACAACTTCCACTATTGAAGAACCAACTTGAATATTATAGGACCACAGTCCTCCCTAGCACCACCCTACCTCCTTGTTTATAAATAAATGAATGAATAACCAAAAATACAGATATATCTATTCTTGCCACTTCTTCACTGTTCTGCAATTCTTCTCTGCTACACTATTTTACTTCTATGTTCATACTTGGGTTGACTTGCTGTCTATTTATATATGTTATTTCTCTGTCCTTCTCATGCTCTTTGATATGTGCACATTCTTCTCTCTTCACCTTTTCTGTTATGTTCATATTTTATTCCTCATCTATGAGTCTTCTTCACACTGCGCATACTGTAATTTTTCCTTTCTACAGTTCAACTCATTTTTCCAGTCAAAACCACCAACATCACAAAGTCACTGCATGTCACTCTTATACTCTACTCCAAAATCAGTTACACCTCAAATATCCAAGAAAAACACCTCAATAACTAAATCGCCAACCGTCCAAGAATCATGATTCAGTTTAGCTAACTGAATCATAACTGAACAATAATCATGAAGAGCAACAGTATCCCTTCGATGAGATTTCCAAGTATCCAACACTGTTGGATTACAAGTGCAGGGTCTCGCGTTGATTTCACGATTTCATGTTTCAACATTTTTGCGATGAGATTTCTTGACACTTCATGTCGGGATCACCGGAGCTCCGAAATGGAGTTTAGCACCGCTAGCTTCTTCCCCTCACGTGAACACCGATGGTGACCATAGCCTACGCCAAAAGGAGTTTCATAGTTTCGAAACTTTGGGACTCCTATGATGAAGGGTCTCGACTCTTCATGTCGCGATCCCCAAAATGGAGATTAGCCATTGGCTCCTTCTCTTAAGCCTTTGTTGATGTGACCATAAGTTATGATCAGGGGCCAAGCATAAGAGTGTTTCACAATTTCTCATATTGGCATTTCTTCCATGAGTTGCTTCCTTGACTCCTCCAACTCTTGGTATCTAAAATGGAGCCAGATCAATGGTCCACACTTTCCCTTGATCAACGACTCAGATTGAATCATGATTTCACATTTCATGATTTCAAAGGATAGAGCTCCTCCTTCCTTTGAATTTCTAGTCGATGAAAAGTTGACCTCTCGCCACGTGTAGTCTGCATCCAATGGTCAGGATCGTTATTGTGATTTCGCATATCATGATTTTGAGAGGTTATAGAACCTCCTCCCTTTGGATTTCCCGATCTGCAAAACTCTAAAACATAGCCTTTAATCTATCGCCACGTGTCCCTCTTGGATCAACGATCCAGATCTTATCGTGATTTCACATATCCGAGTTGGAAGGTTAGAATACTTCCTTCCTTTGACTTTCCAGACAGTGAAATGTTAATCCCTCGCCACGTGTACTCCTCAACGATGGAAAACCCTCCTTCTTTTGGGACTTTGTAAGCCCGCTTCATCTTGTACTTAAATATAATGTTCCTTCTTTTGGAAGAAACGATGGTCGGTCCTCGCGCTCTGATCCAAAGTTTGATATTTGTTCTCCTCTTTTGTGCATTCCTCCTGTCTGTGTTTAGATTTGACGGTCATCGGGAATTCGAGATGGGTGATCCAACGATCATTTTTTCTCCTCCTCCTGAGATTACACTTCTGATCTTGCCATGTGATCATCGTTGCACTACTGGTCTTTCCACTTTCTCTTGTTCGTCATTGTCGAGCTGAGCTTGCCATTAATGAAAACCGAATACTATGCCTTCTGTCCGTAGTAAATATGCCAACACTTATATGTATTAATGGTCAATTAATAAATGTGTGTTTATTTACACGATGCCTTGCATATATTATACATAATTTTAATCTAGTTTCCACATACCAAAGTTCCACATTTCAATTTGTATGTTTAAACAAATCACAAAACTATCATCATCATAAACTAAACCCAACAAATACTAAGAAAATAATCACTAATGTTTAAGAAAAAATTAAATTTCTAACCTTCTAATGCCAAAATATAGGTTGTTACATTTACAAATCCCTAGAACACAACTATGATCTAAAATAGACTAATCCCTCGCATGAATTTCCATGTAGCTTCCCATTTTAACATATACAACAATAAATATATATCTTTCCATAACATTATGCAAGGAAAAATTCAAATCAAAATGTGGATTGCAATGAAACAAGAATCGCAAAAAAGGAGCATTATCATTCCAAGAAATAAAAAACATTTTTTCTAGGGACATATGACTTAACATTATATCACAAACTCCATTTCCTTCCAACGAAGTGTTTTTGAGTTTCCATGTCATTCCTTGCCTTGCCATGCTAAGTCATTCCATGCCTTGCATTTCCTTTCCTTGCAATGCCATGCCATGCCATGTCTTCCCATTCTATGTCATGTGTTGCCTTTCCATGCCTTGAATTGCAATGCCATTCCATTCCATGCCTTTCCTTGCTTTTCCTTTCCATGCCATGCAATTACTTTCCATTCCATGACTTTCCTTGGCTTTCCATTCCATACCTTACCTTGCCTTTACATTCCTTTCCTTACCCTGCCTTGCCTTACCATGCATTTCCTTGACTTTCCATGCCATTCCTTTACATGCCATGCCTTTCCTTGCCTTCACTTTCCATTCCATGCCATGAAATAATTTTTAATGCTATGGAATGCCTTTCCTTTCCATGCCATGCCTTGTCATACCTTTCCTTTCCATTCCATTCCTTTCCATTTGTTTCCTTTCATTGCATTTCCATGTCATGCCTTACCTTTCCTTTCCATGACATGCCTTTCCATGCCTTTCCTTTCCATGCCATACCATGTCATGCCATGCCTTGTATTTCCATGCCATGCCTTGCCTTACCTTTCCATTCCATGTCATGCCTTGCCTTTACATGTCATTCCATGTTATTCCTTGCATTGTATTTCCTTTCCATGCCATGCCATCCCTTTACATGCCATGCCATGCCTTGCCTTTCCATGCCATTCCATGCCAAGTATTTCATTTCCATACCTTTCAATGACATGCCATGCGTTTCGTTGCCTTTACATGCCATTCCTTGCCTTTCCTTTCCATTCCATGCCATACCTTTCCTTTCCTTTCCATGATATTCCATTCCATTCCTTGCCATGGCCTTCCTTTCCATGCCATGTCATATCATGCCTTGTCTTTCCATTCCATGTGTTTCCATACCTTTCCTTTACATGCCATGCCATGAAATTCCAAGCCTTTCCTTTCCAATCCATTCCTTTCCTTTCCAATCCATTCCTTTCCTTTCCCTGCCATGCCATGACATTCCAATCCTTTCCTTTCCATGGCATGCCATGAAATTCCAAGCCTTTCCTTTACAATCCATTCCTTTCCTTTCCATTTCATGCCTTGCATTACCTTTCCTTGTCATACCATACCATTCCTTGATATGCCATGCCTTTCCTTGTCATGCCATGCATGCCATGCAATGCCTTTCATTTCCTTGCCTTTCCATGCAACATGCCATCCCATTCCTTGAATTTATATACCATTCCATGCCATGCCACTCCTTGCACTTTGTTTCCTTGCAATTCCATGCCATGCCTTTCCTTTCCATTCCATGCCTTTTATTTCCTTTCCTTACCATGCCATTCCATGATTTTCCATGCTATTCCTTACATTTCCTTTTCATGCATTGCCTTTCCATGCCATTCCTTACCTTGGCTTGGCTTGGATTTCATTGCCTTGTCATGCCATGCCATTCTATGCCATGCCTTTCCTTGTCATGCCATGCCATTCTATGCCATGCCTTTCCTTGTCATGCCATGCCTTGCCTTGAATTGAATTGACATGTCATGCCTTGCCTTAACTTTCCATTCCATGCCTTGACTTGACTTTCCATGCCATTCCTTGCATTTCCTTTCCTTGCCTTGTCTAACCACAATTCATCTAAAAGGTACTTTCATTATGATATTCATAAAACTAATTGTTTGTAAAAATAGAGTTATTTTCATCGTTAGAGATAATTTGTTTTCAAGTTAGTTTAATAAAACAATAACGACATTCATCTATCATACCTTTTTTTTTTCTTAAAAAAAAAATGTTTGTACTAAATAACAAGTTTAATACCTAAAAATTACAATCAAAGGATTTATTAAGCATGTAAGTACAACCTGTTATCCCATCTATCTTATGTAAAAATACTTGCATGAGAACTTCAATGCCGCAACTTAAGCTCTCTTTATTCATATGTCTTAGGTATCTTGATAGTTGTGAAACATGGATTCTCATAATTAATATTATTTACATAGAAAGGGATGTCACTAAATAGGTTTATGTTCCATCCTTATGGTGTAGTCTCATTATACTATTGATCCATAATTTATTTTGGATTGCATGAAAAAAAGCATAACTCAAGGCCTTATTTAAAATCAAAGAAATAAAAACTAATCTTTCAACTCAATAACTTGTATAACAAGATATAGCATGTAAACCTAGACCTAGACTTAGAGCTATACCTTTCCTTGCCTTGGCATGTATAGCTTTGATTATCCTTGTCATGTCTTGCCTTGGTGTGGCATGCATTTCCTTGCCTTGCATTGCCATACCTAGACCTAGGCCTATACCTTGACATTGCCTTTCCATGAATTTCCTTGTCATGCCTTACCTTCCCATGGTATAGGTTATGGTCTAGGTCATGATATATGTCGTGGTAATGGTGTAGGTTTAGGTCTTGGTATATTTTTAAGAATAGTTCTAGGTCTAGGTCTATTTCATGGTCATGATTTAGCTCTAGGTCATTGCCAACATGTCCCTGAATGACTTGAGGAGGCGAGTTGCAATTCACAGTAAAAATCTAACTAGGCCTCGGATGGATGAACTGTTGGTTGCAATGGATGTAGGGAACTGGGTTACATATAGTAGGGCCTCTCCACTATCATTATGTTTCATGAAAATGATATTTTTGGAGGATCTCCAGGACTAGGGTTTTACTCAATGAGGCATAGTGCAAATTCTGAACAAGAAGTCAATTTTCAAGAAGAATGTGTCGGGTGCTTGTGAGTAGCATGGTCACATGAGAATTGGAAAAAAAGACATGTGGGAGCTTACAAAACTCTGTTATGATGCTCATTTTGGATTTTACTCGCCAAACCAAATTGTGAGCATGTCCCTAAATGGCTTTAGGAGGTGACTTGCAACTCGTGATAAAACTCAAACCATGACTTGGATGGAAAAACCATCGATTTCATTGGATCCATGGCACCGAGTTCTAGATATTGGGGCCCCTCCACTATGATTTTGTTTCCCAAAAAAGGAATTTGTTGCACAATCTCTAGGACAAGGTTTTTTCTCAATGAGGCATAATGAAAATTGTGAACAAGAAGTCGATTTTCAAGAACATTGTTCAAGAAAATTGTGGGTAGCATGGTCACATGGGCCTTGGCCAAATAGATGTGTGGTATCTTACAAAACTCTATTATATTGCTTGTTTGGATTTAATTCCCTCAGACCAAATTTCCAACATGTCCTTGTATGACTTGAGAAGGAAAGTTATAACTCATGATAACAGTCAAACCAAGACTCAGATGGATGAACCATTGGTTGCATTGGATCCAGGGAAAAAAATTTCAATTAGTGGGGACTCTCTGTTGTCATTATTTTGCCTAAAAGGGTGTTTGTTGCAAGATCTCCCAGACTAGGGTTTTTCTTAATGAGGCATAGTGAAAATTATGAATGAGAGGTTGATTTTCAAGAACATTGTGTTGGGATATCATGGGTATCATGGTCACATGGACCTTGGACAAAAAGACATCCAGAAGCTTTCAAAACTCTATTATGCTTCTTGGTCTACATTTTATGCCCCTCGACCAATTTTCCAACATGTCCCTGATTGGATTGAATACGTGAGTTACAACTCATGATAAAACTCGAACCAAGACTTAGATGAATAAGTAATTGATTGAATTGGATTTGGGGCATCAGGTTTCAAATAGTGGGGCCCTTATTCTATCATTCTGTTTCCCAGAAAAGCATTTGTTGAAGGATCTTCAGGACCAAGTTTTTTCTCATTGAGGCATAGTGCAAATTCTGAGCAAGAGGTCGATTTTCAAGAATACTATGTTGGGTGATTTTCGGTAGCATGGTTACGTGGGACTTGTCAAAAAAGACGTGAGAGATATTATGGAACTTAGTTATACGGCTTGGTTTTGATTGTATGCCCCTAGATCAAATTACCAACATGTCCCTAAATGGCTTGAGGAGGCGAGTTGTAGCTCATGATAAAATTCAAACCAGGACTCAGATGGATGAACTGTCAATTGAATTGGCTCTAGGGCACATATTTTTAGATAGTTTCATCCCTCTACTATCATTATGTTTCCCATAAAAGTGTTTGTTACAAGATCTCTGGGACTAGGGTTTTGCTAAGTGGGGCATAATGCAAATTTTGAGCAAGAAGTCAATTTTCAAGAACACCATGTTGGACGATTATGGGTATCATGGTTGCATGGGCCTTGAAAAAATAGACATGTGGGAGCTTACAAAACGCCATTATGCTTCTCAGTTTGAATTTTATGCCCCCAAACCAAATTTCCAACTTGTCCCTAAATACCTTTAGAAGGCAAGTTGAAACTTGTGATGAAACTCAAAACGAGACTTAGATGGATGAAACGTCGATTGTATTAGATCTGGTGCACCATTGTTAATATATTATGGCCCCTCTACTATCATTTTTTTCCCATAAAATCATTTGTTACAAGATCTCTAGGACTAGGGTTTTGCTCAATGAAGCATAGTGCAAATTCTGAGCAACAATTCGATTTTCAAGAACACTATGTCGGGTGATGTTGGGTAGCATAGTGGAGACAAACTACCCTCCCTCTCGACTTCACCTGTGGGGTCATTGCGACCTCATGGTATAGGATCATTCAAATCTTCTAATCGAATGACTTGTCGGGCTCTAGATGGAACCGAATTGGCTTGACACAGGCCCTTTCTACTTCCTTGGTACCCGTGATGTGATACCAGCGGATCCTTTCCTTATCATTTTCAACTCTTGCATCGATGTCCTCATCCCTCACTTTTAATATCCTCCTTGATATGGCCACAGACTGTGACCGAGGGTCAACTCCCTTTGCAATCTCGCACTTTGAGGCTTTCACAAGCTACTTCCTCCTCCTTCCCCGATTTCCAAATCGGTGAATACTCTGTGACCAGATCTATGGTCCTCGTTCCTCTCGCGATAAACGACTATGATCGAATTGGGAGTTCAGACCTCGCGAGTCCTGACTCCTCCCGAATCTCCTTTTTCGACTTATGAAAAAAATATGCACTGATCCTATTCCACGCGTCCTTCCAGATATAATGGCCTAGATTTTAAATCACTCTTCACGACTCCATGAAGATCCTTTGATTTCTTCCGCAAACCTTTTGAAGTTCCTTCTCTCGAACCTCTCGATCTTCTGCCACCTGTCTCCTCCTTGTCAAGGGTGACTTCTTTGTCTTCGGGACTTCGGCAAGTCCTTGACTCCTTTTGCACACTTAGAAAAATTCATCTTTCGATACTTAGGTTGTTCTAGAAACTCCTTTTGTGCTCCCTGAAGAAATCTGCACAAACTTCCTTCTGTGACTTTGCTCGGCTTGAAAACCTCCAAGGCTTCAAGTTCCTCTGTGAGCTTTTCTTTTCCCTCCTGATAGTCTTTCGCCCTTTCTTCTGAGCCTATAAGGTGAACTCTATATACCTTAGGTGCACTCCTTGCACTGTCTCAGTTCTTCGATGACTTCTCCCTCGACCTTGTGGAAATTTTAAGGCATATCCTTTCCTTTGTCGATGTACTTCTTGCAAAACCTTCTTTCACCAGAATGTTCAACAATTCTGGGATTCTTATACACCTTCACCTGTGAAGTTCTTGGGTATTCCCACACAAGCTCGATGCCCTCCTGGCAGAGTATTCTAGAGTGTTTAGTAACTTTGCGCTATGTCTCCCTCCACACAATATTTATTTTCAAGGGATCTAACCACCTTGAAATTTCTCCCTAAGTTTGTAAGTAAATCTGGCGTGCCCGCCTGACAACTTCTCTTCTGACTCCACTGAGTTCAGACCCGCACTCCTTGCATCATCTTATAGAGTTTTCCAGCTCTGTCGCGCACTCCTTGCACTTAGCCTAGAGAACCAGACTTAACTTAGCACACTCATGGATAGAAAACTATATCTCTATCCCTGAAGATGATTTATAACATCCATCTACAATTCACAAACATGTAAAAGACATTCAAAACACAACATCCATTATAGAGAGAGATAAAACAGGAAAAACTATCATTTTCTATTAATGGTAGAATGCCCAATTACAATGGTGGAGTCTGAGCTGCAACTGGTTCTCGGCTCTTTGTATCTCTCCTTACAACTCGATTTGTCTAACTGAAAAACCAATCTAACCTCCTATTGTGTAACCTCTACTTTGAAAACAATACAAAGATTTATATAATAGGGGCTCCATGAGCTTCCTTCGCAAGCTACCTAATGGTGTCAAATCACCATCCCCGAGGTTTATTGAAAGGCCAAATTACAATGATAGAAATATTCCCCCAAATCAGACGTAGATCCAATTTGCCTTCATCCTATTAATGGTGACCTCATCTCCTAATCATGCGAAGGAATGATTATGCTCTTCTATATTGTCCCCAATTAATGCCTGGATCACACCTTGGATCCACGAGGAAAAATTGAATGTGCACTATGTGTACAATTTAGTTGGCACATGTTGAGATGGAGCGATTCTCCTGCATCATTCTCCACAGTGGAAAAAATCATGAGCTCCTCCTCATGAGCTCTCCACATGGATGAAATCCACCTGGATCCCAAACTTTCTCTTGGAGCTGTCTCTCGACTCCTCTGCTCCATCACTGTTGCTGCTGCATCATCCCTGCTGCTCGTGCATGTTTCCTTTCATCTAGCTTCCTCGTGCTGACCTATTCCTCTGTTGACTTCAACATCATCTCTCCGATCTCCTCAATCACTTTGTCCAGTGGATCCCCTGGCTAGTTTTTCTATTGCAGACTAGATTGTTGAACTCTCTCCTTGTTGATGGGAAAATCACGCTGACTTCCCAAGACATCTTCCTCCTTTGTGGCCTTAGCTTGCCATTCTGCTGTAGTCTCCACTCCTATAGGTTTCTTATCACTGAACCGTTGCTCAACTACCACTTCTCCTAATAGATTTTCTCTTGCGATTCCTTTAGTTGTTCTCATTCCAGCTTCCCCCAGCTGTGACTCATGCTGGTGTATCTCCTCCGACATGGTTATTTCTTGGTAGCCACCTTTTGGTTCTAGATTGACCAACCAATCCTCCATTGCCTTCAATTACAATTCCCACTAAGTGAATAGCTCAATTGGGCGTTCTCCTTCTGTTGAGACAAACATCAATATCTGTTCCATTTCCTCCATGACAGTCTCCACTAGCCGTCCTTCTCTCGCCTCTATAACCTTTGTGTTAGCCTCCCCTTGATGCAAGAGCATTGCCAACATCAAGCAAACAAGCGCGAAAGAAAAAGATAGCTGGACAAGCAGCATCACAAATTTTGAATTTACCTTGAAGTTATTGCGCAAACATAAATGTGGAAATTTAATGAAGCACACTTGTATAATGTAAACGAACTTTGAGCGATTTTCTCTCGTCCTTAGTAGATAGAAGGCATTTAAAGTAGTTAATGCGGGTAGATAGAATTTAATTCTAGATTAGACTGTTTGAGAGCGCAAGAGGGAAACATAATATACACCCTCATTGTGTATTGTAACATTATGGAGGATTATTGAAGCATTAGAGAAAGAGCATGCAGAGAGCTGTGTAAGAACACCCATGTACAGATATTTGGATTAATACAAAGAGGTTGATTCAAATTCATGGTTTTGTGTTTGTTCTATGTGTATTGATGCTGAATGATATGCTCATGAATGTTTGCTTCCTGTTATACATTTGCTTTATGTGTTGTGTATATGATTTCATGTTTTGAGTCTGAAATCTGAGAGGAAAGGATAATGGAATGAGTTTCAATTGTTTCTCTATCTGAGTAATAATTCCTGCAAGGAGTGCAGTTGAAGTGTCTGCAAGGAGTGCTTCGACAAGAATTCAGGGTTGCGTCTCTGAAGCTCAGATAGTTTTATTTTTGTTCTCATTTCCTCAAAAGTGAAGTTGGGCACATGAGCCATGCAAGGAGTGCGTAGGCCAAGGAAAGTCTTAGAGTTGCAAATCTGAGAAAAGAATCTAGAGATTGTTGTTGTAGGTGTGCACAGAGTCGAAGGGATTTAAACACTTAAAAGTGTGTGAAAATCTGTCACAAGGAGTGTGTGCAGGGATTTTCCAAAAAAGGCGTTGAGTCATGGAAAGCGCAGAAGGATTGAACCTTCGAAATAATCGAAGGGGGTAAGAGGCCAAGCCCCTTAAATGTTTGAAGGAAAGAGTAGTAGCAAAGGGCCGTAGGAGGACGAGCTCTCAGAGGGAAGGAACGAATGGACGAAATTCTCTGAGGAGATTTCGTGAAGTTCCGTGAGCCGTCAGATCTCACGAAGGAACAGGGGAGATACAATGACGCATTCTCTAAAGATTCAAATCTCAGGAGGGGCAGGACCGTAGATCTGAGTCACAAGGACCATCGGATTTACTCAGGGTTGATCATATCAGGGTTTCGTGGGTGGAAGTCCCGTGAACATTGCAACAGGAATCGTGAAATCATGATACGCGATATCCCGACAACCAAAGGAACTGTGTGGGGCCAGCGGAGTCAGCGAGTGAACAGGTGGCACGATATTTTGGAGTTGAATGGTGAGAAGTCCCAAAACATTTTCATCAAGATTCACGATATTGTGAACTCCGAAATGCCGATGGAGTGAGGGCGTTGAAAATTCAAGCGCACGTGTGTATCAGAGTTTCGGCAAATCGGGATTCAAGAGTCGGGGAACCAAGTTATTCGACATCACGAGTGCCAAAATCATGATAAGGGAAATCCTGAAAGGGGAAAAGAGAAAGGTCAACGTTGACTGAATCAATACTTGGGGATTCGAGAGTCCAACGCTCGACAACTGACCTCGCGAAGTCACGAAGTTCGATCTCCCGATTGTAAAGAGGGGGATCCCACAAGGATTGTTGTGGGTGCAGATTTCCCGATAGGGAAATAGAATAACTGGTAAGAGTTCTTCGAACCGTGTGAAAGGAAAGATCCTATGAGCACGCGAACTTCCCGACCTGCGGGTTGAGAGGTAGCGGGCGTGTGCATCAGGTTTGGTATCAAAGAACAGAAAGATTCTTTTCTTTCTGTAGCAGAGAAGAAAGAAAATTCACCATGCCACCAAGGAGAAGGGATAGGAAAACACCCGATTCACCAAAGGATAGGGAAATGCTGAGAAGAAGAGGCAGGAAGATGACAGATCCAGCTATGGAGAGAGAGATGCATGATCTACGAGCTAGACTCGAAGACATGGAGACATCACAAAGACGCACAGTCAGTGCTGGGGATCTCAGTGATTCTGAAAGTGAAGTTGAGGCTGAACGTGAAGAAGAAGTTGTAGCTGAAGATGCATCAAACAAACGTTTGATCAGAGCTATTGCAAGGATGGGTGCAAGAGCAAAGATGGACATTCCAGTTTATGAGGGAAAATTGGATGCAGAGGAGCTTCTAGACTAGATTAGAGCTCTAGACACATACTTCAACTATGAAGATGTCGAAGAAGACAAGAAGGTCAAGCATGCTGTCACTAGATTAAAGGGACATGCAACATTGTGGTGGGATGAACTACAAGCTGATAGATGTTGCAAGGGAAAGAAGAATATCAAGAGTTGGGATAGGATGATCGCAAAGCTGAAGTCGAAATTCATCCCCAGGGACTATCAAATTACTCTGTTCAGGAGAATGTAGAACCTGAGACAGAAGCTGATGACAGTAAAAGAATACACTGAGGAATTCTATAAACTGAACATCAGGGCAGGTCATCGGGAGAGCGATGATGAAAAAGTTTCTAGATACATGAATGGCTTGAAATATGATATCCAGGATGAGATGAGCATGGTAACCATCCAAATGGTGGAATATGCTTATCAGATGGCTCTGAAAGCAGAAGATAAGCTGAGCCAAAAACAGAGTCAGAGGAGCCAAGACAGAAGTCATCCCAGAGGCAAATCAGTTGCCCAGGATAAATATCAGAATCCCAAAGAGGAATGGAAGAAACCTCAGACTCGAACTAAGAGAGGTGGAACCTCATAGAGAGGGCAGCATACTGAGAAAAGAGGAGATTATGCTGACAACAACACTTTTCCTCGTACTAGAGGTAGAGGAAGAGGAAGAGGTGGAGTAATAACATGCTTCACATGTGGAAAGAATGGGCACAAGTCTTACGAGTGTCCATATAATAAGAAAGAGATTGGATAATCTCACATCATCGAGGCACAGAGGCGGGATGTTGAGGCAAAAGACGTTGAAGGTGGAAGATCACTGATGATGCGAAAAGTCCTTTTGACACCTGAGAAAGAGGTGGAGGGTTCAGTCCAAAGGAACAGACTTTTTAGGAATACTTGCAAGACCAAGGAAAGGGTATGCAAGGTCATTGTAGACAATGGTAACATAGATAATCTCGTTTCGACAGAGATGGTAGAGAAGCTGGAGTTGGAGACGATTGATCATCCAAGCCCATATAGAGTTTCGTGGCTACAAAAAGGACATCAGGTAACTATCACTAAACAATGTTTAGTTGAATTTAAGATAGGAGGATATAATGATAAGATATTATGTGATGTCATTCCTATGGATGTTTGTCATCTATTGTTGTGTAGACCATGGCAATATGACAGAAATGTGATTCATGATGGGAGAATGAACACATACACCCTAGAGAAGAATGGGAGGACACACACGTTGCTTCCAATTAAGGATAAGGAGGTGAAGCCGGAAGTAAGCAACACAATACTTCTCATGAGTGGGAAGGAACTTCTTACATAGGTTAAGAAGAAGGAGGATCCACAATTCATTGTGGTCAGAAAGCCGAGAATTGTTCTGACTAGCACAAGAGTGGATTATTTACCAGAAGAAGTTCAAGAACTGCTGGAAGAGTTCGCTGACATAGTAGTGGACAAATTACCTCGTTCATTGCCACCGATCAGAAGTGTGAGTCATCACATTGACCTCATACCAGGAGCTAGTTTTCCAAACAAAGTCGCGTACAGATTGACGCCGCAAGAGAATGAGGAGGTTAAGAGGCAAGTCCAGGATTTATTAGACAAAGGGTTGGTCAAGGAAAGCTTGAGTCCATGTGTTGTTCCAACAGTACTCAGTCCGAAGAAAGACAGAAGCTGGAGGATGTGTACTAACTCGAGGGTGATTAATAAGATAACCATCAGGTACATATTTCCATTGCCGAGGATGGATGATCTGATGGATTGCTTGAGTGGGGAAAAGTATTTTTCAAGTATTGATTTTAAAAGCGATTATCATCATATTCGTATGAGAGAAGGTGATGAATGGAAGACAACATTCAAAACCAACGAGGGGTTGTATGAATGGCTTGTTATGCCGTTTGGCTTAACAAATGCGCTGAGTACCTTCATGAGGTTGATGAACGAAGTCCTGAGGGAGTTCATCAAAAAATTTGTCATTGTGTATTTGAATGACATACTGGTTTACAGTAAAACAATGGCAGAGCATCTGAAGCATTTGGCTACAGTGATGCATAAATTACAGCAGGAGAAGCTGTTGATAAACATGAAGAAGTCCTCATTCATGAAGACAAAGCTCATTTACTTGGGGTTTGTTATTTCGGAAAATGAGTTGAGGATGGATCCAGATAGGGTGGAGGTAATCAAGAATTGGCCATCACCGAAGAACATATTTGAAGTGAGAAGTTTTCACGGATTGGCTAGTTTCTACCGAAAATTCATCAGGAATTTCAATGGAATTAGTGTAGCGATGATGGATACCATGAAGAAAAGACATAAATATTTTCACTGGACAGAAGAGGCTGAGAAAAGTTTTAATATGTTGAAGAGGAATATTTCAGAACAACCAATTTTGGTGTTGCCGAATTTCCGAAAGACATTTTAGGTGAAATGCGATGCAAGTGGGTTTGCAATCGGGGCCGTCTTGAGTCAGGAAGACCGGACGATAGCCTATTTTAGCGAGAAGTTGAATGAATTGAAAGTGAATTAATCCCCTTATAATAAGGAGTTTTATGCTATCATCTAGGCATTGAAGAAATGGAGACATTACTTGATCCCGAAAGAGTTTGTCTTGTACAGTGACAATCATGCATTACAGTTTGTGACTCAATAAGAAAAGTTGAATCAAAGACATGTCAAATGGGTTGAGTATATGAAGAATTTCACTTTTGTGATTAAACATATTTTTGGTACTGCTAACAAAGTTGCTGATACTTTGAGAAGGAAGTGTTTGCTATTGCAGGAGTTCAAAGTCAAAACATTGGGTTTTGATGATCTCAGAGACATGTACTTTGATGATCCAGATTTCAAGGAGGCGTATGAAGCAGCTGAGAATCCAATTCCTAGGGGAAAAAGAAAATGGATAGAATACATGATCCAGGAAGGATTATTGTTTAGAGGTAATCAGATGTGTATTCCGAAATGCTCCATGAGGGAGAATTTGCTGAAGGAGAAACACAGTGGAGGATTGGTAGGGCACTTTGGTCACGACAAGACATTCACAAAGTTGAATGAGTCATATTTTTGGCCGGGAATGCGAGAATATGCCAAGATATTTGTAGACAGATGCAAAATTTTCTAGCATTCGAAGGGAAGGAAGAAGAATGTAGAGTTCTATCAACCATTGCCCATACCAGAGAGGCTGTGGGATGAAATCAACATGGATTTTGTATTGGGGTTACCAAGAACACAAAGAGGTTGTGATTCAATCTTTGTGGTGGTGGATAGATTTTCCAAGATGGCACACTTCATTCCATGTCAAAAGACCAGTGACACAACTCACATTGCGAACTTGTTTTTAAAAGAGGTCATTTGACTTCATGGGTTTCCAAGGAGTATAGTTTTAGACCGAGACACAAAATTCATAGGGCATTTTTGGAGGACCTTATGGAAGAAGCTGGGAACTAACTTGTCATTTAGTTCAGCTTATCATCCTTAGATGGATGGCAAGACAAAGGTCGTAAACAGAAGTCTGGGAGACTTACCGAGAATCTTGGTGATAGAACACCATAGCCAGTGGGACCACATATTACCACAGGCAGAGTTTTCTTATAATGACTCGGTTAATAGGAGCACAGGGCATATTCCATTTCAAGTTGTTTATGGCATCCAGCTGAGAGGAATTTATGAACTAAGGGATTGAGAGCAGATTGCGACTAGGAGCGCTAGTGCAGAAGATTTCGCAGAAGCGATGAAGGAACTTCACAGCCAGGTGAAGGAGCGACTGCTAAATTCAAGCAAGGAGTATAAGCACAGAGTAGATCAACACAAGAGACAACTTCAGTTTGAGGTTGGTGACTTGATTCTGGCACATTTGATAAGAGAAAGGTTCCCGAGAGGAACATATAATAAATTGAAGATGAAGAAAATCAGGCCATGTAGGGTCTTGAAGAAAATTGGGGCGAATGCTTATGAGATTGAATTACCCGATGGGATTGAAATTTCTCCGATATTCAACATCTCGGATTTGTACCCATATAGGGTTGAGGAAGCAGGGACTAGAAGTGAGAAGCCAGTGATCCAGTGGACGAAAAAAATGCCAGTTGCAGATAATCCACAGATGGATTGCATATTGGATAAAAGAGTGAGAAAGAGGACCAGGCGAAAGCAATACTTTGAGTATCTAGTCAAGTGGAAGAACCATCCAGTTGAATATGCCAGCTGGGAGAACGAAGCAGAAATACAGAAGCATGGACGAACTGTGCACGACCTCATGGAAATGAGCCCATGAAAAGTTTCAAGCGAGGTAGTATGATGCAGGAGAATCACCAACATCAAGCGAGCCAGCGCGGAAGAAAAAGACAGCTGGACAAGCACCAACAGAAATTTTGAATTTACCTTGAAGTTATTGCACAAACATAAATGTGGCAATTTAATGAAGCACACTTGTATAATGTAAATGGACCTTGAGCGATTTTCTCTCAAGAGGGAAACAAAATATAGACACCCTCATTGTGTATTGTAATATTATGGAGGATTATTGAAGCATTAGAGCAAGAGCATGCAGAGAGTTGTGTAACAACACCCATGTACAGATATTTGGATTAATACAAAGAGGTTGATTCAAATTCATGGTTTTGTGTTTGTTCTCTGTGTATTGATGCTGAATGATATGGTCATGAATGTTTTCTTCCTGTTATACATTTGATTTATGTGTTGTGTATATGATTTCATGTTTTGAGTCTGAAATCTAAGAGGAAATGATAATGGAATGAGTTTTTGTGTTTCTCTATCTGAGTAAGAATTCCTGCAAGGAGTGTAGTTGAAGTGTCCGCAAGGAGTGCATCGACAAGAATTCAGGGTTGCGTCTCTGAAGCTCAGATAGTTTTACTTTTGTTCTCATTTCCTCAAAAGTGCAGTTAGGCACAAGAGCCATGCAAGGAGTGTGCAGGCCGAGGAAAGTCTCAGAGTTGAAAATCTGAGCAAAGAATCTAGAGATTTTTGTTGCAAGTGTGCGTAGAGTCGAAGGGATTTCAACACTTAAAAGTGTTTGAAAATCTGCCGCAAGGAGTGCGTGTAGGGATTTTCCAAAAAAGGCGTTGAGTCGTGGAAAGTGCATAAGGATTGAACCTTCGAAAGAATCGAAGGGGGTAAGAGGCCAAGCCACTTAAAGGTTTGAAGGAAAGCGTAGTAGAAAAGGGCCGTAGGAGGACGAGCTCTTAGAGGGAAGGAACGGACAGACAAAATTCTCTGAGGAGATTTCGCGAAGTTCTGTGAGCCGTTAGATCTCACGAAGGAATATGGGAGATACAACGACGTATTCTCTAAAGATTCAAAGATCACGAGGGGTAGGACCGTAGATCCGAGTCACAAGTACCGTCGGATTTACTCAGGGTTGATCATATCGGGATTTCGTGGGTGGAAATCCTGTGAACATTGAAACAGGAATCGCGAAATCACGATACGTGATATCCCAATAGCCAAAGGAACCGTGTGGGGCCAACGGAGTCGGCGGGTGGACAGGTGGCACGATATTTCGGATTTTCGTGGCGAGAAGTCCCGAAACATTTGCATCAGGATTCACGATATTGCGAACTCCGAAATGTCGATGGAGTGAGGGCGTTGAAAAGTCAAGCGCACGTGTGTATCAGATTTTCGGCAAATCGGGATTCAAGAGTCGGGGAACCAAGTTACTCTACATCATGAGTGCCGAAATCGCGATAAGGGAAATCCCGAAAGGGGAAAAGAGAAAGGTCAGCGTTGATTGAATCAACACTCAGGGATTCGAGAGTCCAATGCTCGACCACTGACCTCACGAAGTCGCGAAGTCCGATCTCCCGATTGTAAAGAGGGGGATCCCACGAGGATTGTTGTGGGTGCAGATTTCCCGATAGGGAAATAGAAGAACCAGTAAGAGTTCTTCGGGCCATGTGAAAGGAAAGATCCTGCGAGCCGCTCGACCTGTGGGTTGAGAGGTAGCGGGCATGTGCATCACCCCTCATCCGCTTGGTAGGAATATCTTGACTCCTCCAGTGACCAAAATAGCCCTCTGATCCTCCTTCTCTATGACAAAAGTTTGTAACTTCTCATCATCTTCATTCACACATCCCATAACTCCGCTTGAACTTCCTCCTAAGTGAGATTTCTCTCTTGCCTCTTCTTCTCCCAATGAATTCTCTGTTGATTTCACCTCTTCTCCCTTGCCCACATGGAAATCTGGGATGTCACTTCTTCCATATCTCTTTCCATATATCTTTCCCTCATGACTAGGGTTTTCAACATCCCTCATCCACCTCTATAACATCTGTTGCTGCCTTCTGGCCAACAAATTTTGAATAGGCCATATGCCTATCCTCTTCAAAGGCCATCCATATTTACAGTGTACCTTTGACTCTTGCTGCATCTTGAATGCAATCTTCTCCATCTGCACTTGAATTTCATTGAGCTCCTTGTCCATCTCCACCTTTATCTTCTGCAACTGGACTTCTCCTTGACCATGCTTATGACCGCCAATGGCCATCTTCACCTTCTATCTTTCATCCTGGAAAACCTGCTACTCACTCTACAACTGATAGAATCTCCAGCTCCTCCTTTGCTGGAAGTCTACAGAAAAAAGTACACTCTGATACCACTCTGGTATTAGACTATCTCTTTCCTTCCTCTTTGCCCACACTCTGGAGATGATTTCAGGCTTTGATGATGATTTCAGGCTCTGATACAACTCCTAAGACCACCTCCCCTTGCTATTGACTTCACCTATGGGGTCATCGCGACCTCCCAGTCTAGGATCATTCAAATCTTTGAGTCAAATGACTCGTTAGGCTCCAGATGGAACCGAAATGGCTTGACACAGGCCCTTTCTACTTCCTTGGTACCCGGGATGTGATACCTGCGGACCCTTTCCTTAACATCTTCAACTCTTGCGTCGATGTCCTTATCCCTCACTGCTAAGCTCCTCCTTGATATGACCACGGATTATGATCATGGGTCTACTCCCATCACGATCTCGCACTTCGATACTTTCATGAGCTGCTTCCTCCTCCTTCCCCGATTTATGAATCGACGAATACTCTAGGACCACATCTACGATCCTCGTTCCTCTCGCGATCAACGACTGTGATTGAATCATGAGTTTGGACCTCGCGGGTCCTGACTCCTCCCGAATCTTCTTTTCCGACTTACGAACCAGTGATGCACTGATTCTCTGTCATGCATCCTTCCATATCTAATGACCTGGATTTGAAATCTCTCTTCACGACTTCACGAATATCCTTTGATTTCTTCCACAAACCTTCTGAAGTTCCGTCTCTTGAACCTCTCTATCTTCTGCCACCTGTCTCCTCCTTGTCAAGGGTGACTTCTTCATCTTCGGGACTTCAACAAGTCCTTGACTCCTTTTGCGCACTTAGCACAATTCCTCTTTCAAGACTTAGGCTGTTCTTGAAACTCCTTCTGCGCTCCTTGCATAAATATTCATAGATTTCCTTCTGTGACTTTCCTCGTCATGAAAACCTCCAAGGATTCAAGTTTTTTTGCAAGCTTCTCTTTTCCTTCCTGACAGTCTTTCACCCTTCCTTATGATATTATAAGGTGAACTCTAGATACCTTAGGTGCACTCCTTACATTGGCTCAGTTCTTCGAGGGATTCTCCCTCGGCCTTGTGGAAAGTTTAATGAATCTCCTTTCCTTTGTCGATGCACTTCTTTCAAAACCTTCCTTCACCAGAATGTTCAACAATTTTTGGATTCTTCTACACCTTCAGTTGTGTAGTTCCTGGGTATACCCACGCAAGCTCGATGCCCTCCTGGCAAAGTATTCCAGAGTGTTCAGTAACTTTACATTGTGTCTCCCTCCATAGAGTCTTTATTTTCAAGGGACCTAGTCACCTTGAAATTTCTCCATGAGTCTGTAAGTAAATCTAGCATTCCCACCTGGTAGCTTCTCTTCTGACTCCACTGAGTTAAAACTCGGACTCCTTGCGTCGTCTTATAGAGTTTTCCATCTCTGTCGCGCACTCCTTGCACTTAGCCTAGAGAACCAGCCTTAACTTAGAACACTCATAGATAGAAAACTATATCTCTATCCTTGAAGACGATTTCTAACATCCATAGACAATTCAAAAACATGTAAAAGACATTCAAAACACAACATCCATTACAGAGAAAGATAAAACAGGAAAAACTATCATTTTCTATTAATGGTAGAATGACCAATTACAATGGTGGAGTCTGAGCTGCAATTGAGTCTCGACTCTTTGTATCTCTCCTTACAACCTGCCTTGTCTAACCCCAAAACCAATCTAACCTCCTATCCTCTAACCTCTACATTGCAAACAATACAAAGATTTATACAAGAGGGGCTCCATGAGCTTCCCTTGCAAGTTACCTAATGGTGTCAAATCACCATCCCTAAGGTTTATCGAAAGGCCAAATTACAATGATAGCAGTCTGCCCCAAAAT
>ML778012.1:1219050-1250346 GCA_009831015.1 Picea engelmannii
GAGGTTTGCATGTACTAGCTACACATGCATTTCTTGTACATATACACTAGTATGTATGAGTTTTCTTGACTTACTGATATTGTCGGTTACTTATTGTGAGTATGTGAACCATACTCTTTTCCTTTGTACCATCAGATACCTTAAACTTCGGGATGAAGTTTTTTGAAGGGTGGGTGTATGTAACGACCCTAAATTGATAAATGATTAAGATTATTAAGTAAGAGTTAATTAAAGAATAATTGAGGATTAACTAAGTAATAATAATCTGACTGACGATCACATTTAATGACCTCTCACATAAATTTAAGAGATCACAAAGAAAAGATATAATAAGAATTGTGTATGCCTAAGGGGTGGCGTATGCAGAACGGGATAGCCCAGAAATCCCGAGACGATAAAATATTAAAGGGGGACGCAGGACGGAGGACAGGGGAAGGTTGTGGGGTAATTGCGTTAGTCGGCAGGGAGGAATAAGGGATGGGAAGAGGGGGATGGGTGCACCATTCGGCGGGGATGGATGCTGCGGACTGTATTGCTGAGCCAGTTGTATTGGCCGAAAACCATTGCATTTTGCCGTGAGAAGAATTTCTATGCACTGTGGTATTTGTTGTGCACTATGGTATTTGCTGTGCACTGTGGTATTGGTTGTGAGCCTGTTGTATTCTCTGTGGACTGTTGGTTTTCTGGGAGCAAGGAACAAAGTGTTCTGGATTGTGGCTTTTGATCAGGGGAGGCACCAGGTTGCTAGAGGTTTTGGGCACGGAGGGCGAGGATATCCATAAATATCCTGTAGCTAGGTAGTTTTCCTAGTTGGCGGGGAGGACAGTAGTTTTGGGCAGTTATTTTCCTGTTTGTGGCATGGTTGATCTGTGTAGCAGGGAGCAGAAAGGCAACAACAAAGAAAAGAGGCAACATAAATTAGTGTCAGATCCAGGTACTTGTTAAGTTATGTATTTATTTCATACTGTAAATCATTTAGTATTTATTGATAAATCAAAGTTACTGAAGTTGTTGTTATTAAAGTCAATATTATGTTATGAAGTTTTGTTTCAACTTACTTTCTTAAAATGTTTAGGAAACTTAATGACCCTTAGTAATATATGGGCATTACACTTGGGTTCAATCACTATGTCAAGGAAACTACATGTCTTCCAATAACTGGGAGTTTACTTTACGCCTTCAAATCAAAGAGCAGTCGTCCACTACTTCCTCTCGTAGTTTGACTAGTTACCATTAAGTTGGAAATGTGTATATTATTTCTCCTGTGATACGCGCAGAAAACACTTTGTTATTAACTGGTATTTTGTACTCGTATGTAAAATCAAGGTATCTTTTATACTATTTTATAAGTGGTTGATGTAGTTTTCTTATAGGAATCTTGTTACACGTCTCAAGCTTGGAAGTGGTTGAGGGTCAATAAGCTTGGAAGTCTATATGGAACAAATTTTATAACCCTTTGTTTGTAAATCAAACTCTCAAATTTATTTAATGAATTTGTATAACATACATAGATTTATCCTTATGTCTATTGCACAATACTTACTTTAATTTCATGTTCTATTAAACATCGTTTGTATAAATTCTTGGTGTGTGGTTTATTTGCGTAGAACTTCAATACATGTCATAACTAATGATGGGCCTCTTTCTTGCGAATCCCATCAAAATTTTATGCAACTCCTACGCCCTCTCCTCGAGATAAATGAAAATTGAGACCACGTTTCCTATCTCTAATTATTTAAGAACTTTCTTGGTTTATATAGTTTATAACTTGTTTATTAGTCTATGTTGTACAAGATTAATCCTAAGTGTTACAAATGTCAATATTTGGCAGGTTACACTTATTATAAGTTGAATAATTCAGAAGTGGGAAGGAAAGGTATTCTAGTTCCTTTGTTGGTAGGAAACCAGGAATATATTATTTCTCTTTATTGTCACAAGAGAAATACACAAGTTCACTTTATAGCTTTCTAATCAATCAATTGAATCACTGTCTAAAACTTTTCCATTTTTCATTTACTATATCATTAGTAATACTTAACGACATATATATAAAAGGAATATACATGTATACATCCTAGTATTCTAATCAAACACTTGAATTTCTTATCTAATTTTTGATTTACTATATTCTTCATAATACTTAACAATAGATATATTAAAAAAATGACATAAGGAAATAATAATATTATGATAATTAATTATAAAATGGAGTCTAGGAAAACAAAAGGAACAACAAAGTTTCATCGCCAATATTACTTTATCCATTCACCCAAGTCTAATCATGAATCTATAAGAGTTTGTATCCTCCCAAGTTTTCTAAGAAGTGAGTGCTCACAGAACAACATCGTTGGTTCCTTTGTTATTCCTTACTATAATGTTTTCAGTAAATTTCTTTACTTTCCACATGCTAAGAAACTTGTTTCCAAATTCAATCACACACAAGACAACATGAGGGAAACATCCACATGACAATGGCAATAGTATTCTTATTGTTCAATAAGTTGAATATTACAACCAGCAACGTGGAGACGGCTTGAAGCCCTAGCTCATTTTCTGCCTCAAAGGAATGCATATTTAAACAACTTCTCATTCATTTATACAAAACTAAATACAATAACTACTGCCCCTATTTTAGTTGAGTTGTTAAAACAAGAAACACTAAATCTGCCACAAAACGTGGTTAGGAAAAACCACCTTATTCCAGATTTGTTGTCACCTTCCAACAATCTCCACCTTGACAACAATTTTCCTGATGCCTTGTCCAATTTTGATTTATCACCTTCAAGAGAAGCAAATCACAACCACAACTTCTCTGGTTTCAAAAAACATGTCTGCATAACTTGCTCAAATATGGACTACTCCACCTCCATTAGTAACATGTCTTACAAAGTGATACCATGTCCAATTTAGGTAATATGAAATATGTGTCAAATGCACAAGAATTTGATTACCACAAAACTTGTATTTGTCCAAACTAACCCAAAGTTCCCTTACACATAAAAAGACATAACCTGAAGTATATCTCTTCTTGTCCAAATCCTCCTGCAAAATCTGAATAATCACATACAAAAAACATTGAAACCGCTGTAGGTGATACATGTGCCTCTAAAATACCAAAGCACCCATTTCACTTACCTGTATTTGTCATGTGACCACTCACAACACCAATTTCATATGAAATGTCTAATACTTGAACATATAAAACCTTTCCATCACATACTTTATACTTCCAACTAGCATACAATACATGAGACATAACCGTTTCTTCTATATTACAAGGATATACACCTGAAGAAAACAAATGGAAAGACAAAGGGATATTTTCTCGTTTCACATTATTCATTCCAAATTTCCTGAGTATATTTTCCTTATACTGCAAGTGTGATAGCCAAAGCTTACCATCTTTCCTACCTCCATGTATTTCCCTGCTGATCTTAACCATGCTTTTACTTCAAAAAACATATCTCCAACAATCTAAACACCAAGATAAAGAATGTACCATAAACACAATGGTTAAATTCATTTCTTGTAAAACTTGGCTCACCATGAAGGAATTACCCATCTTGTACCAATGTGTGATGCACATTTCAATCCATACAATGACTACTTGATCTTGCAAACAAATCTTCTATTGTGATCCTGAACAAACCCTTTTGGTTGGATATACATATCTCCTCATACAAATATCCATAAAAAACTTGTCTTAACATCTAGCTATCACAACTAGTGCCAACGCTACATGAATAGAGAAAAGCTTAACAAGTGACTAGAATATTTCATGGAAATCAATGCCTTCCAAATACCTGTATGCTATCAATCATGCTTTATACCTTTCATCTTTTACTATGTCTTATTTGAGAAGAAATCCATCAACCACTATTTATGTTAATCATGATCTATATCCCTTGACATTGTCATTATAACCAATAAAGATCTACCTATTTGATCTGGATTCTACTTAGAATGTTGATGAGAGCATGAACATAGCAATCAAACAATTTCAAAAAACTGAGTAATCACAAGAGAAGACATGTTCAATATACCTCTTCTAGAATCTTCTAACCTTTTGCAACTAATGGTGATTGATTTTCTAGATAGCACTTAACTACTTCTGACCACAACTCATGCTTCAACTTGGCATTACTAAATATTCCATTACCTGCCTCCATCATGTGTTCTCAAACCCTTGATTTAACCTCTCAATACATAAATACATCATCCTTTCTATTGACCCAACTTTTTGACTAAGACACCTTTTGTGCTCCACCTCGAACAGAGTATTCGAAATTTTGACCACATTCATCCATTACTGCCAAGTGAGTTTTTCACTACTCACCTCTAGGCCACTTTACAATGGAGTTCCAATGCTCCACCTTAACACGAATTCTTACACAACACCAACAGGCTCAGGTTGGGATCCCTACTCTGTGGTGGATGATCCCTCTCACCATTCAAGGCCAGTGCAACATCCAGGGTTGCTTCTAAAGGTCTGTAATTAAGAAAATTCTCCAACATGTTATCTCATTTACCTTGGATCAAGAATCCTGCAAATCTGTCCTCTTTCGCTTCACCTGCCTCTACCTTTTCCTTCTCCTCGGCTTCTAGAAAAGCATCGCGAGGCGGAACAAGATATGACCCTGAGAAGCAAGCATCACATAAGTATGGTGCCTCTTCCCCCAACATCCCCCTCAGCCTGTGCAGAGGAGAGAAAGTGAGTGAATCATCGCCGATATGTTCTCTTGTCTCCTCGATACTCATCCTATACAATATCAATTTCTCTCTGTTGGGAGTGTCCACGTCATAATAGAAGGACCCAATTATTGGAGGACTGGTTATTCTCATGTGAACCTCCTTGGCACCTGCATCTTTAATCATTGTCACAAACTTTGAAGAAGTTTTTCCCTTGACAATAGAATCATCCACAACAACAACCTTCTTACCATCTTTAATCCTATGAGAGGGCTCAATAAAAGTCCTACCTGCATAGTGTGACCTAATCAAACCCTGCTGAAGGGAAGCTTACTTTCCCCAGCATACCCAAGCACGACCACCATGCCAGATTCTGGCACAAAAATCACAACATCACAGTCCACTCGTGCCTCCTCTACCTATATTCGATCAAACGCATATCGTGACTCATACAAAGACCGCCTGAAGACAATAGAACTAGGAAGAGAGAAATATATGTGTTCAAAAACACAAGCCTTCTTCTTCTTCTGCGGCATCAAGCACATCATTCTCATGCCATATTTATCCATGACAACGATCTCACCATGGCTCACTTCACGTTCGTAGGTCGGCTCGGTAAGGTCCAATGCGCACGCCTCGGAGGTGAAGACCATGACCCCGTTCTTGGGCCTCCACATGACCAGGGGTCGAAACCATTGTGGGTCGCGCGTGGCCACTAGCTTGTCCTCCATCAAGAAAACCAGAGAGAAAGCACCCTCCAACTGCTCCATGGCCTCAAGCAACCGCAAAATAAAAAATTTCACCTTCGACTATGCAATAAGATGAAGCACGACTTCAGTTATCGTAGATCCACGCTTTCTGGAGAGTCATGTCGCAGGCCCCTACCTCTACTACGCTCTTTCTCCATGGCTCAAATATTCATCTAATGGAGGCTTCTCCACGTAGCTCTTCCTCCTCCTTCAGGGGTGGTGGCTTCCACTGTTGAACACAAACAATAGCTTGGGGATTTTTCTCCCATGAATCCCTCCACTTGATTTTGAACAAAAAAAATCCCCCCATGGAAGATCTGTGAAGCCTCGTGGCTCCTCTCTCCTGGCTTCCACTGCGTGCGCTTCTGACTGCGGTCCTATCCTTTTTGTTTGAGGGATTTCTCATCGAGATATTCGGCATCCTTGAAATGCCTCCAGATCTTAGGCTTCCAAATAGGTCGTTGCATATGACACACCTCCTCTACTGTAGAAAGATTCTTGTTTTTCACCCCATTTGGAAAGAGAGATAAGCTAGACGTTGATAAATACTTATCCAGCTAGTCGAAATATTTGTATAATGCATAGATGACTTTCCCGTTGGCTTGCAGAGTCAAATCGACAATGGCCAACTCAACAATCCATTCGTAATGTCCAATGGATCCATCATCAATTGTTCTAATGAGATCGAGCAATTTCGGCTCACTACATCCTGCTCACAGATTGAAATTCTCCTCTTATACGACATCTGGCACGCTGACAAGCATGAAGTCCAGGCCCAGCTCATCGACAGGCTCACTTCCATGATTGGAAGCATCGACCTCACCCTCAAATGTGTGCGATCTGGCTACCGAGATCCTCCACACATGTTATCTCTTCTTTCTCTATGAAACTACTGTCAACTCGTTCTACAGCTTCACACACAGAAAGATAAATCGCATCGACAAAGAAATCGTGTGTCTGATAGAGAAATCAACACGTGATGATAGTGTTTTATCTGACCTTGACTTTTTCTAGGAAGATTCCATCTTAACGATCTACCACATCTATCGATCCAAAGTTGGCCTCACTCCTCCAAACACCCGGGAGTCATGATATCTACAACTCCCTCCCGAAATTACTCTTCAGATTGACTTCTCGACACTTCTTTGACATCTTCCTATCGTCAATGCTCCTTTCTAGAGGAGAGACATGCACTCCTTTCCTTTCTTGACACCTCTCTAACCAGCTCTGAGATCAATGCTCCCTTTAAGTAGAGAGCCAAGCGTTGATGTAAAGTCAGTTCCCGCCCTTCAGGAAGTGAGATCAACACTCCCTTTATGCGGAGAGACCAGCTCTGAAGTAATATCAGTGCTCCCTATACCAAGAGACCCTTGCGTTGATTTGGAATCGACGCTCCCTGCGCAAAAGATTTTGTTCCTCGACGATGGCTAATCCAACATAGCTCTGATACCACTTGCTAGGATATTTAAAGCCACCCTAATTAACTCTACAACATAAAACCAAATAAAACATGCACAAATTCAATCCCACATGAGACAACATTTTACGTGGTAAAATCTTCAGGGTGAGGGAAACATCCACGGGACAATGGCAACGAAATTCTTATTGTTCAATAAACTAGAGATTACAACCAACAACCTAGAGAGGGATTGAAGCCCTAGCTCATTATCTGCCTTAAAGCCGTACTTATTTAAACAACTTCTCATTCAATTATACAAAAACGAATACAATTATACAAAAACGAATACAATAACTATTGCTCCTATTTTAGCCGAGTTGTTAAAACAAGAAACACTTAATTAGCTACAAAATGTGGTTAGGCAAAACCGCCTTATCCCAGATTTGTTGTCACCTTCCAACAGGGTTAGCCGCAACTTATTCCCTACTCACAGATTCATTATCATCTATTTTTAACTTGTTTTTTTCCTTATATCCCCTTTATTATTTAAAAAAAAATATACTTGTCTCTTACGTCTGTCCACATTAAAGGACATTGACAATACAATATTTTTCCCAGAATTTATCAGTCACTCCTACTAATCCTAAACTAAAATTTTCCACTTAAACAAATTATTTAATATAATAAATAATTTTCTTGGGAGTATTACATCTTTCATCCTCCGAACTCCTTCTTAAAGAAGTCTTCACTATAGCTTACATATTCTTTCTCCTAGTCCAACCTCCCCTCCAAAATGTGTATCCATAGTTCCTTTATAGGTGTATGATTTTTTTTTTCTTTTCGTTCAAGTTAGGCTCCAATCTCTACATCATAATCTGAACTCCAAACAAAATCATTAAATCAACTAAAATCAAATAAAAACAAAATCATTAAATCACCTAAAATCAAATAAAATCTTGTTAAAATCTAATTACTATAAAAATAAATCAAACATAAATTTAAAATAAAACTAAAGTAAAAATTAAACTAAACTAAATACAGATAAAACCAAAACTATACAACTAATTAAATTAAGTCTAAACTAAAATAAAAGAGAAACTAAAAATAAAACTATGTAATCCAACTAAATTAAAATAACTCAAGATAAATTAAAAATAAAAACAAAATCATTAAATCGACTAAAATCAAATAAAAACAAAATCATTAAATCACCTAAAATCAAATAAAATCTTGTTAAAATCTAATTACTATAAAAAAAAAAATCAAACATAAATTTAAAATAAAACTAAACTAAAAATTAAACTAAACTAAATACAAATAAAACCAAAACTATACAACTAATTAAATTAAATCTAAACTAAAATAAAAGAAAAACTAAAAATAAAACTATGTAATCCAACTAAATTAAAATAACTCAAGATAAATTAAAAATAAAACTATGTAATCCAACTAAATTAAAATAACTCAAGATAAAATTAAAAACTAAATAAAAGTTAACTAAAACTAAACTAAAATAATCTAACTAAAACTAAATTAAACTAAAATTGAAATTAATTATCTTTTAAAATAAACGACGACATAATTTACAATTTTTTTTTAAGCTATTTTTATAAAATTATGTTATAAGTAAAAGGTAAAAAAATAAAACTTTTTTATGACTAAATTAAAATCATTAAAAATCTTCAACTTTTTCTTATGATTTTGACATGCTCGTAATTAGTTACCAGGATGGGATCCTTCATAATCTCAGATTTAGTTATCCTCTTCTCACAATTAAATCTCCTATGTGAGCGATGGTGTACTGATAAATATGATTAATTCAGTTTGTATACATTGCCTAGAATTTCCGATCTCTTGAGTCTTGATAAATTCCTTATCATTGCTTAATTTTATAAAACAATTTCCTTTTATTTTGAAAACAACCAAGATAACCATGCATAATGCTAAATGAAATCTGCCTCGATCAATCTCATTCTTTTTTTATTTTGTAAAATAATTCTGGAGCTATGTGGTAGCTATTTCTTCTATTTTTTTTTGTTTGTTTTACCGGCATGACCTCCTCACCAAAATCCGAAGAAAACCAAATATTACTGAAGTAAAGAAAAAAATAATTGGAGGATCTCTTTTACTCCTTTAATGTAGTAATTCTCCTATTTGGTTTACTACCAACCCTGGTATAACATTTGCGCTTTGATAACTTTCTTCACGGTTTGGAGATATCCTTCACAATGATCTGGCATCATTATCCGCCTCAACGGTCTCCAGATTCTTTCATGGAATAGAACCCAAAATCTGATCTAATTTGTTGAATAATAGTCTCTCCTATAGCTAAAGGATAATCATCAAATATTTTGACAACAGATTCCAAATCTTCAAGTATTGACACGTTTTAATAATTATTTTTTGCATTATTACATCCAACATATCATTCTCTACAATTACAATTATCTCAAGGGCAATCGTGGCAAACTAGGGTTTGATCCATGGTCATGTATTTTGTTTTGTTTTACATAAATGCAGAAAAACAACTGACCATAACCTCAACTGACCATAACCTGAAAGATCCATCACGTGAAGAAATGATATGGATTAGTAAACAAAATAGCACTCTAAGGTTAAAAGAGACCATAATCGATCATTAATAGAGACCATAATCGATCATTAATAATCTATCTTGTTTTATAATAAATTCCATTAGTAAGTTCTATATCAAGGTGTTGGGAAAAAAGGAAAACAAAATTAGTATGATAAAGAGTGTTGGTTTGCTAGAAAATCGATTAGAGAAGCTTCTGATGAATCCCTAAAATTCGACAAGATAAATGGGTACAAATCCCTCATTAAAAGAAAAAAGGGAACTATACAAATATAAAACAAGAGAATCTTTTATAGCTCTCTCAGCTAGCTCCTAAGAAATTATGGAGGCCAATTCTAACTTGTAAAATTGTTTTAGAGGTTAGAATTCCCACCTTAAAAAGATTTATGAATCCCCTAATGTCATGAACAACATTCAAATCCTTTTTAAACATAATTTTTTTATTTATTTAGAAGACAAAATTTGGGGTTAAACAACTCACAAACGGGAAAGCTAAGGACATCAAAGGCTACCAAGCAGAAATCCTAAAAAATGGACATCCTATCTTCATCCCTTACATTCACAAGCTCTTTAATTTAGTTGTTAAATAGTGTTTCCCTAAACCTTGGAATCAAAGCCACATTGTTCCTATTTTTAAAATTTTGGATAAAACCCATCCCTCTAATTTTAGGACCATTATGATTAGCCCTCTTTTATATAAGTTATATGGAATCATTTTGGAAAATAAGATTAGTAGATGGCTAGAAAGCCACATAAAAGGAGTTGAAGGCCAAGCTGAATTTAGGAGTTATCATTCAACTGTGAGACATGGTCCATTTAGCTAACCTATTGAGTTTTATTGATTTTTTTATTGATTGATTTTATCTTTGAGTTTTATTAATTTTTTTATTGATTGATTTTATCAATCTCTCAGATAAAAGTTTGCTTCATTGAGTTTAGGAAAACAATTGACACAGTGCCAATAACTAACCTACAAAATCAATTATAAGAGATAAAATTTTATTTTGAGTCGAGAGATAATATGATAAGGATGTATGAGAATGTTATTATCAAGTTTATGAATACTAAGGGTCAGTCACAAGGTTGTCCCTTATCCTTTACCCTTTATGGAATTTACATTTCCAAGTTAGAGGATTGATTGGAAAAAGTAGGATGTGTTGTCATCTTTGTAGCTGCAATATTTGTCATCCTTCTTCTTTATGTTGACTATATTGTTCGTATGATGAGGATTCCAAGCAACCAAATATTATGAAGGATTGTTACTTTAGCATGGGTATGACTGTCAAAACTGACAAGAATTTTTTTATGACAATCAAATCTAAAAGGATCACTTACACTAATTCCATGTATGGAAATAACAACTTGGAGGAAGTGACTTCATACAAATATCTTTGAATCAATATTAATCACAAGATCAACCAAAACTATAGCATTGAGAAAGAATAAATGCAGGGTAGAAAGTTGACAAAGTCCGTCCAAACCGACCAAGTAATCCTTCACTGCTTACCTCCAGGCCCATTTACAATGGAGTCCACCAAGCCTTTTATAGGTTTCATTACATGCAATCCATGGACACAATACCATGGGATACCCAAAACACATGGACCTAAAAAACCACCTGCTTTGACCTAAAAACAAATTTAACTCATTAACTATTTCACCAAGTTAAGGCTAACTCAACATACATGCCCCCCCCATATTTAATCTACCTAAATCTATGTCTAGAATTTTCATAGGTGACTTGATAAACCCGGGGTATGCATGCCTATCTAGGTCTTACAGACATATTCCCATTTACATGCAATCAATAATTTTTACAACTCCAAAGTAAATACAATTTTTTTTTATTTTTTATTATTATTTCACGGTGACTCAACCATCACCACCCTAAACCTTCTATGTGAACACAGTTGGAGAGACACAACATGGAGACAAAAATTCATCAACCATACCTGTAGCTGAATTTGCTTCTTTTGTGGAGTCCTCTTTGGATGCTTGTTGTATTTTCCAACAATCCTTCTTGAGATGTCGAGACTTTCCACAAAACCAACATTTTTCCTTACCCTTAATGTCTTTTGACTTAGAACTGGTTGTACCTTTGTGATCTTTCCCTCCTTCTATAGATCGACCTCTGACCACCATTGTTTCATCTGTTGCATTTTTTTTACTGGATCTTCTCCTCATTTCCTAAGAAAATAGAGCTCCCACAACAATGTCATAATAAATGGAATCTGTTGAGCTAAACCACATAGTGGTGACTAGATGATCCCAAGACTTAGGAAACAAACACAACAATGTAACCGCCTTGTCCTCATCTTTGTACTTTACTTCCATACTAGATAATTGACAAATCAAAGTATTGAAAACATTCAAGTGATAAAAAAAAATTGTACCTTCTTTCATCTACAAGTTGTACAACTTCCTCTTCAAGAAAATTTTGTTCGTCAAGGACTTTGTCATATACAAACTCTCCATTTTGTTCCACAAACTTGTTTGTGTCTCCTATTCAACGATGTTAAACAAAACTTCATTTGCCAGACACAAAAAAAAGGTATTGAGGGCTCTTGCATCCAAATCTTCCCAATCCTCGTATGTCATGCTTGTTGGTTTCTTTATCTTTCCAGCCAACGCCTTTTTCAGTCCTTGTTGCACAAATAGATCCCGCATATTAAGATTCCATAGCAAAAATCTATTCTTACCTCTGAATTTATTCACTTCAAATGATCCAAAAAGGATCTAGAGAAGGATAAGAGCAACTTAGAACACACAGAGGCAACTCAGGATGCTCAGAATGGCTTCAACAGACAATAAAAGGGAAAAAAATTAAAGTTGTCAAAACTCAGTGAAAAGGGAATTACCGCTAAGATCACGTCACCATATTTCTAACGACACAAACGACTCATCAAACGAAGTTACGGATCAAAAGATATAAGATGTCAAAGTTTTGGTCAACCTAGCCCAGTCAACAGGGGTGAGTCATCACCTGTACTGCTGACGTTAGCATCAATACGGATGAAATCAACGTTTGTACAACCTACATGGAAAGTGTAGAGGGTGAAATGTGTCATGATGACATTATCATGATGTCATCATGCCATGTGGAAACACCAGAGGCTGCCATGTGTCACTCAAATTTGGACTTTTTAGGGCACCATGTAGACAAGTAAAAAAGTTCCACATGGCTCCTCTAGGTGATGCCACGTGGAACCACCCAGAAGGTKCCACRTGTCTCGAGGTGATGTCAGCATACATAGGTGGGAAAATCAATGGATGCCACGTGGCCCAATAGGAAGGTGCCATGTGGCACCCYCGAAATGCACAAGGAGGCCCCGTGACAATATATATATATATATATATATATATATATATATATATATATATATATATATATATATAAACCAAAACTCTGTCAAATATGGTAGMAGTTATGCCATCTATGGCATATTCCTCCAAAYATAGCAACCACCTAAACCGTYGCCAGAACCTCTGCCATGATCTCTRCTATTTTGGTAGCAATTCTATAAAATATAGCAATTCCACCAATTAACCGCCCGCCAAAACCATCGCCAGACTTAGAAGAGAATGCCAACCATGTGTTAAAAGGGGGAGTCTGTGGGATTCGACCCCGAAACCTCCCCAACARCCTACRCCTTAAAATATCCTCCACAACCAATGTGCCAACCATCTCACTTATTACATAACCGCCAAAAATTTGTATAAGAWGGGGCTTTYCGTCAGAGTTCAGAAMAAGAGACAAGAAGTGTGAGACTAAGAGTGACCATATGGATATGTAAGGATTCGAGCATGATATTCAATATATATTTTGGCACAGATTTCAGGATTTTTCCAGTCATTTATTGCAGAGCCAGTGGCATGTAAATCGAGGCAAGGGTGCCTCTTGGGTTAAAAAATTTCGACTCATATCAAGTCGTGGAGGCAATCATTTTTAGGTAAAAGAACCCCACGAACGCAGTTGTGGTGTTAGTTTTCTGATCTGAGAAAATATTTTGTAGCTTAACTCCAAAATGAGTTATACTTATGTATTTTTCCCAATTCCTTTGTGGAGTTAATAAAAAGACCTACCCATTTGAGAGCAGGACTCGGAGACGTAGTCCACCAGGGAAAAACTCCGTTATCAAGTTCTTTGTGTTCATATTGCATGCTTATATATCTTTCCTTTTGATATTTTCCTTGTTTATGGTGTACTTTTGTTTATGCTCATTTAATATGATTCTTTAATAAGTCACCTGGCAAAAAGATCCCAAATCATGTTGGTATGAGAGTAGTCATCTTTGACTTGAATTGTTGAGTATGAATGTTTACTAGGGCCAAGCATAAGCATGGTGAAAGAGCTCTTCAGACTTTCAATCCCGAAGTTGGTCGTGCATCCTGAAGGAAGAAGATGGTAGAAAAGGACAAGCATGATGAACAAGAGAAAAACGTTCACATGGTATTTTATCGCATGTCAGAAATGGTCGAATGAATGTATGGAGATTACAAGAAGAGGATGAAGAAGAAAGGGAACAAAAAGGAAGCACATGCAAATGATGATGCTTTAGTAAATCAAGTGCCTAGAGGAGATCCTCCTGAGCCTCCATCTTCGTCGTCAAGTTCTAGTTCTTCTTCCTATGAGAATTCTCATCACTCTCATCATTCTAGCCATAAAGCCTCTTTTAAGAAACCATTATTAAATCTTGATGTAAATTTTTATTTACCTATGTTTAATGGAGATGCTAATCCCTAAAAGTTAGACAATTGGATCCAACAGGTTGAAGTATATTGTCGTGTTCAACATATTGACGAAGAGGAAGTTAAAGTGAAATTGGTTTTTCTTTGGTTGGAAGGCATCGCTCTCATATGGTGGGAGAGAAAACTACATGACAGAAGTAAGTGTGGTAAGCTTCTTTCCTCATGGTCGGAATTTAAAACAGATATAAGAAAGAATTTCTATCCATTAGGGTATTTACATAAAGCAATGATGGAATGGAAAAGTTTGAGATAGAGTAAGGGTTAGACAAAGAATCATTCCAAAAACAAATCCTATGCTATATAGCCAAACAAGATAGCACACCTCGCTCTCCAAGGATAACACACCAAACAAGAGTTGATCAGAGAGTCCAAACCATAACCAAGAGATAGTGCAAGCCAAAACTGAAATTTGCTAGTTGCAATAGCTACAACGACAACTCTCCTCCAAACGTGCACACAAACTGGTCAACTGTAGTGCACACAAGTTATGGTTCTGCAGTTCTGAGAATTCCTGCCAGAATGAAGACTGGCCTCCTGTATTTATACTAAAACTGACAAACTGTCTGGGACGACTTCTCATTCTGGGTGCCTATTTAATTAGTATATAATATTTCCTTTAGCCGACTTCTTCTCTTGGAGGATCATAACCTAATACAAATTATCCTCTTGAGCCGACTTGTCTTCTAGGGTTATTAGCCAACTAATTAGGGTTTCTTCTTGCTTCCCGAAATATTCTATTCTTGTCAAGTTTACATGTGGAGGTAAATACCTCTCGCAACTACCATAATATCAACACTCTCTCCTAGCTAGGGAGGTATTTGAAGGTAATGGTCTTGAGCACAAACATACCATTCACCCGATAGCATCAACATAGTCGTATAGACTATCTCATGACTAGATCATGAGCACCATCATCACTATCAGTGTCATCAACTGCATCATCTCTCGACACCATACTCCATCTGAGTAATCAGACATGATGATGGCTAAGTCACTCACTCCACAGAGTGACACAAGAGCCATTCTTCTAATCTGGACATATGTCCTAGAAGAATAAATGTCCTGAACCATTTTTCGTCTGGGAAATCTCTGTCGATTGATCATACATCTAGATCGTAATCATTTCCAGCACTATTGATAGTCTTCAAGGCAATCAGAACAATATCATGCAATAGAACACAACTGTGTCTATCCATAATAGTACACAACTACACTCTAGTGGTACACTACCACACCAAGTTTCACATAGATACTTGATCAAGGACATATAGTCACAATCATGGAACACATCCACCGCATTGGTATACATCTACTTTCCTAAGACATACAGTCTCCATCATATCATCAACCTGCACAAAACACATTGTTATGATATAAACTAAATCATCTAGTCCAATCTTCCACTCACATCTGTGAGATCTGGGAGAGCATCTTCCCTCAGAAAGTAAAACATCAATGATGAGCTATGTAGACTATTCTTCTCAAGAAAGGAAGAATAACTATCCCAATTTATGAGTCTGAACCATTCACCTATCCAAGCCATTCCTCCGGCACTAAACAAAGTGAAACATGGAGAGAATGAATCTTCCCTAGGGAATGCCTATCCCTGATTGATGAACTTGGACCATTCATCTAGCTCGGCCATTCCTTCGACACTAAACAAAGTGAAACCTGGAGAGAATAAATCTTCCCTAGGGAATGACTATCCAGACCATTTCCTAAGGAAATGACTGTCCTGCATCAACCTCCAAAACAAACCATTCTTCGAAACTTCTCACAACTGTGAGCTTCGAAATACTGACTGTCCGGCGAGGCAGAGCAGTCTTCTTGACCACTACTAAGAGTGACCAGAAAGAAGAGAGGTTGTTCTAGACCATTCCCTATGTTAACCACAATGGGAAATCTCTGTCTATGGTACATCAACAATCCATCGAATCATTTTCATTACGAAAATTACCGTTCAATCTGGATCATTTTTCGAACAAGAAAATGCCTGTCCGTCAGAAATCTAAAACCACTTTCCAAAATGGAAAGGAACTTCTCATCCTGGACCATTTTTCAAACTGAAAAATGACTATCCATAAATCAATAACACATTAGTTCTCCCTCCCAAACTGGGAATCATCTCTTCCTTTTTCAATAAGGAAGTAGTCTTCACGAGCTCTAGCTTGATTAGACAAACTCTTTTATCTTGGATAGAGGCTTTACCAAAATTTCTGCTTATCTGCTCATCTGTGGAGATATATATTTGAGAACCACTTTCTCTTTTCTGGAGTTCATCATGGAGAGTGTAATGCTTGATCTCAATGTACTTCAGTCTTTCTAGAACACTGGTATTCTTTGAAGGCTTCATATAGCTTTGATCAATATAGTATATCATTGTTGGATTCATATTTTTTTTCCTGCTAGCTCATAACATCGTGGCAAGGGTCAAACTGGAACTTATCCAAATGGTACTTCTTCTACCATCATGAGGGTTTGTGATGGATTTTCAATCCATCATCCTGAGCTTCTGAGTAACCATTTTGATACAATATCTCTGTTATAGAAAGTTTTTCACCACGTTTCTGTTATGCATTGGAGGGTCTCTACCAAGTTGTCTTCTTCCATCTTCATACAAGAGTCTCTTTCTAGTATACCTCAAAACCTTGAGGTTGCTATACACTTATTTTTTTGATTACTCTATTGAGGAGAATAGTCCTTACATTTGTCTGATGTTAACTCCAACCCATGGATATTATGGATTATATAATGGCTCATGTCGAGGTATGTCTAGTTTACTGGAACAAATAATCATCATAGTCTTCTCCCTCCATATGGAAGAACCTCTAGTCATGGATATTGCAATGCTTTCATTCATAATTCTTCCATACATTGTTCTTCATCACAAATTTCAGTTCCTCCACTTGATTGCTTTCAGTGAGTTCATATCAGGCTTGTAGTCTTGTGATTCTTGAAACAATGACTGGTTTTTCTTTCTTTCTTGGAATCTTCATGTTCTTCCTCATGTTTCTCTTTAGCTCTTTGGTCCATGGATTTTTCTATAGATTCCATGCCCTAAATATTCCAGCTTCTTTCTTTCATCATAGGATCATAGATGTGGATGGCCAACCAAGGATACTTCAAGACTTCTTTTCGAATAAGATTTCTTCTAAAGTCAAACTGAACACGTGCTGCTTTTCATGGTTTCTAGCATTGATGGGAACATGGATAGATACTTCATCATCTTCAATGGATCATATTATTTAGGATTAGCTCCCTCCTAATCCTTTCTTCATGCATGTTCTTCTTTTTTGAATTTTGTAATCAGCTCCATCCAACTAAGAGAGCCCACGCTTTCGTGAGCATCCTTATTGCCTTTTGCAAAGTGTCATAAGTCCTTTTCCAATTTCCTCTTGATTGCTGACTTCTTTCTGTTTTTACTCCTTCTAAGTTTATTCAAGATTGATTATGATTTTGGCTTATCTTTCAATTGTTACTTATGAAGTAACTTACATAGGAATTGTTACTAGGGTTTATTGATGTACTTCATCCTTTCATGTCATGTATTGCCGGACTTGTAGTCATTGTGATAGAAATCATTATTTTGTTGTTCTTCCATAGGTGTAGTTTCTCTTTGAACATCTTATAGAAATGCAAGATATCTACAAAAACTATGCAAACACGATATGTACAAGAAGTATGAAGAATATTGTTACCTTGTCTTAGAAGAAGAAGTTTGCTTTATCCTGCTTGGTATTCATTGAGGGTTTCCTTTCTTTGGAATCTGATTCTTCATGTGTCTCCTTCCTTTTCTTTAGCTCGGGACAATGATTCTTGTAGTGACCATATTTTCGACAGTTGAAGAATTGTATTTCTGACATATCTTTCTCTTGATTTGGATTCTTCCTTGACCCAAACTTCCTTTTGTTCCTGAATTTCTTGAATCTTGTCGTGAAGGCTTGACCATCGTACTTCTTTTGTGGTTTCTCTTTTTCACTAATCCTTGATTCTTCTTGTGCACAACAAGTCTAAATTTATTCAAATGTAGGATACTCCTTCCTTGTGTTCATGCTTGTGTCAAATGCATCTCATGTCTTGGGAAGACCATTGAGTACTATGTTTATCAATTCCTTCTCTGAAATGATCTCTTCAATATCTTGTAGTTGATCTCTTAACTGAGAGATTCTCACAAAGTATGATGTTATGATGTCATCATCATTCATCTTCATGTCACAAAGCTCATTCTTCATACTCATTACTTGTCCAATTTTTTTGATTGAGAAGAGGTTTGTTAGGGCATCATACATCTTCTTAGATGAGTCAAGATGGGAGATGTAGGTTATCAAGTGGTATTTTATAGAGTCCTCTATGATACTCATGGCATTCATTTCATTTTCTTTGAACTTCTCCATAACTGTAAAGTTATGTGGTTCCTTCTCTTTTCCTTCTTCAAACTCTGGTTCCACGATCTTTCCTTTCACGATATCCAACACTTTATTCTTGGAAAGGATGAGTTCAATCCTTGTCTTCCATGATTTGAAGTTAGAAGCTCTATCTAACTTGTTGTCTGACTTCATAGAGTAATTCATGGTTGCCTTGACTTGGTCAACCCTATATTTGACAAAAAACTCAAACTTGATGTATTAGCTTACTGAGAGTACGAGAAGATGGGCTATTCTAGGGCGCACTAGTATATCCAAAAATTAGGTCAATCCATTCAATTAAGGTGCCTCAACGAGAGGATTAAGGTTTCTACAACCACACCTGCTAGTAACCCTAGCGACAATGCTTTGGTGACTCCTCCTGCTAGAAACCCTAGCAGCAGTTATTCAACAAGATTAGTATCCTTATGGATATGATCCCTTCTAGTGGTTAGACTAAATGAAGGAGGTGTGGGCCCATAACCTGCAAGAATATGATGGATGTGCTCGCTTAACGATAGACAATATCACTATTGTCACCCAACCATAGGCCGAAGCCACCCCCGAGCACCTTAACCTTGACAAAGAATCATTCCAAAAGAAAACCCTAGGCTAGATAGCCAAACAAGATAGCACACCTCTCTCTCCAAGGATAGCGCACCAAACAAGAGATGATCAGAGAGTCCAAACCATAACCAAGAGATAGTCCAAGACAAAACTGAAATCTGCTAGCTGGAGCAGCTGCAACGAAAAATCTCCTCCAAACTTGTGCACAAACTGGTCAACTTCAGTGTGCACAAGTGTTGCTTATGCAGTTCTAATAATGCCTTCCAGAATGAATACTGGCCTCCTGTATTTATACTAAAATTGGCAAACTGCCTAGGCTGACTTCTCATTCTGGGTGCCTATTTACTTAGTATATAATATTTCCTTTAGTTGACTTCTTCTCTTGGAGGCTAATAACCTAATACACATTCTCCTCTTGAGCCAACTTGTATTCTAGGGTTATTAGCCAACTAATTAGGGTTTCTTATTACTTCCTAGAATATTCTATTCTCATCAAATTTACATGTGGAGGTAAATAGCTCCTATAGCTACCAGAATATCAGCAAGACTGTACAAAGTTTCACAGAAGAATTTAGGAAGAAAGATCTAGCATTGAATATTCCTTTGGATTCTTATGAATCTTTAATGAAGTATATTGGTGCACTTCATATTTATATTCATCATACTTTGCTCTTGTTTAACCCCACTAGTCTTGACGAAGTTTGTGTGCAAGCCACTCACCTTGAGAACAAGGGGAAACATGTTCAAGAACATCCCATGAAGAAACCTTCCAATTTCCCACAAAAGACTTTCAAGAAGTTTAAAACGAAGGACAATAAGACCGCTACAGTCATGAGAGAAGGAGGAAAACCATATTGCACTCATTGCAAGAAGAGCGGTCATGATGAAGAACACTGTTGGAAACTACATTCAGAAAAGAAACCAAAATAGTTCGGTGGAAAGGGGAAGACGAAGCCTGTTTCGTCAGTGCAGCAAGATCTTGGTTCCAATTCAGGAGATGAAGGAAAGATCACAATGACTGGAGTACAAGGTAAAGATTCTCTTCATGATAGTTCAAGTTCCAACGATGAATCTCATATTGATGAACGAAAGAGGAATGCGTTATTTCATATATGAGTTGTATCTAAACATACTAAGATAGATACATTATTTGATCTGGGCTCCCAAGTAAACTTAATATCTGAAGCACTTGTCAAGAATATGGGTCTTGTAACGAAACCACATCCAAATTCTTATCCTCTTGGTTGGGTATGTGATCAAACAAAACTTAATGTCACCAGACAATGTAGGGTCATATTTTCTATTGCTTCAAAGTTGATTGATTAAGTAGATTTGGATGTTGTACCACTTGATATATGTGGCATAGTGTTGGGGAGTCCTTATCTTTATGGAAAATAAGTTTTCTTTCTTCATGAGAAAAAATACCACCTTACTAAAGGGGGAGTGGAATATATTGTTAGGGCTCACAGCATGAGGGTAAATACAACACTTGTTAGTGCAGGGAAGATGAAAATACTCATAACCACTAACAAGAGATATGTACTCATGATCGTGAAAGAGAAAGATGTTGGAACATCTCACACTTTCCAAGGGTGTGATCCATCTCATAAACAAGAATTAATTTATATTGTTTTTAAGTATGATGATATTTTTCAGGAACTAGATGGATTACCTCCTAAGAGGGAAAGACAACATGAGATACATCTTCAGTAGGATTATCCTCTTCCTAATGTGGGCATGTACATGATGTCAGTTTTGGAGATGACAAAGATCGAGAAGGAAGTACAAGGCTTATTGGATCAAGGAGTCATCAAGATCAGTTCATCTCCTTTGTGGTTCTCTGATCATGATGGTGCCAAAGAAAGATGGCACATGGAAAAAGTGTGTCAATTATCATGATTTAAATAAAATCACAGTGAAAAATCGATACCCTATTCGTCGCATAGATGATTTACTTGATCAATTGAAGAATGTTGTTTATTTCACTAAGTTGGATTTTCACAATGGATATCATCAAATCGGGTTTGTAGAACATGATGCGTGGAAGACTTCCTTTAAAACCAAACAAGGATTGTTTGAGTGGTTAGTTATACCATTTGGGCTTTGTAATGCTCCGACAACTTTCATGTGTGCTATGAATGATTTATTCATGCCTTAGATGACTTTGTGATTGTATCTTTAGACGACATTCTTGTTTTTAGCGGGACTTGGGATGAACATGTAAGGCATGTAAAACAAGTATTGGATACTTTTCAAAGGGAAAAGTTGTATGTGAAAATGTCGAAATATGAATTTGGAAAGACTACACTTGTATACTTAGGTCATATTGTGGGAGGAGGACAATTGCAGATTGATCCTTACAAAATTGAAGTAATTGTAAATTGGCCCAAGCCAAAGAGTGTAACCGAGATCCAGAGATTCTTGGGTGCAATCCAATATTGGAGGAGATCCATTCCCAGCTTTTCCTTTATAGCAAATCCTTTGCATGTCTTAACTAGTGTGAAGAATAATTTTTAGTGGGAAGGAAAGAAACATAAATCTTTCAAAATTTTGAAAGAGAATATCCGTACCGCACTAGTATTAGTATTGTCGAATCTTCAACAGTCATTCGAGATCGAGACATATTCCAAAGGATATACCATGGGTGCAATATTGATGCAATATCGTAAGCCTATATGTTACCACTCTGAGACTTTTAACCAAGATGTTGTTAACTATCCTACATATGATAAAGAGTTGTATGCATTAGTTCAAAGCGTAAACAAATGGAAGAATGACTTTTTAGGGAAGGAAACAATTATACATACAGATAACCAACCCTTACAGTATCTTCAAGAACAAACCAAATTGCAACAATCTCAACACTACAAATGGATGGGTTTTCTACAACAATTTCATTTGGTAATCAAGTACAAGAAGGGTACAAGTAGGAAGGTAGCCGATATGCTTTCTAGAACTCCTATTGTTTCTCCTATTATTTTGAAGCATACTTCTTTATATCATGATAGCTATGTAGAACAATATGACATCGATGAAAATTTTAAAGAAGTATATGAGAAGCTAACCCATGGTGCACAGGTAGAGAAATATTGTTTGTAGGTAAAGTTACTCTATCATCTTGGGAAGCTATGTATTCGTACAAGTGAACGAGTCCATGTGATATGAGAAGCTCATACTTCTCTTATGTAAGGGCATTTTTGGGTAGGAAAAACTATGGCTCATTTGCATAGGTTTTGTTATTGGCCTCAAATGAAAGTTATTGTAACTAAATATGTAAAGGGGTGTGTGATGTGTTATACTTGTAAGCCCATTAATAGAAAATTTAGGCTATACTCACCACTTCCTAGTCCATCCCATCCATGGGAAAGTGTTTCCATGGGTTTTGTAGGGTGTTTACCAATGACCAAAGGGGGTCATGATTATTTGTATGTTGTAGTGGATAGGTTCAACAAGATGTGTATCTTGATTCCATGTAAAAAGAAGATCACTACTAAGCAGACTGCTAATCTCTTTTTTCAGTATATTTGGGTTCACTTTGGGTTACCCACATCCATTTTCTCAGATCAATATACTCGATTCCTTGGGGATTTTTGGACTAGCTTGTTGAGAATGATGGACACACAATTGAAGAGGAGAACTAATTTTCATCCAAAAATTGATGAAAAGAAAGAGGTGGTAAACAAAACAATTGTACTTTTGCTTCAAGGTTACTATAAAAAGTATCTTAAGTTATGGGATGAACACATACCCTATCTACAACATTCTTGTAAGTGAGATTTACATTCATCGAGTCAGAGTTCACCTTTTGAGACATGTTTTGAGTACCTCTAAATGTTACTTTGGACTTGATGTATGGGAAAGATGTTGATGTGAATGAAGAACAAACAGAGGACACATTTTGCAAGTTCATCTAGAGGATTCAAGAGTCAAACACAGTATAAAGCTTAGCATGACAAGAACAGGGTTGATCATCAGTTCTTGGTTGGAGACTGGGTATGGCTTCATATCAACAAGGAACTATTGAAGGGTGAAGGCAAGAAACTGAAGCCCATTCGATATGGACCCTTCACTATTTTGGAGAAAAGAGGCACTAATGCTTTTTGTTTATATCTTCCACCTTATATCAATATATATTCAATTGTTAATGTAGAGAACTTGAAACTTTTTCAGTCTCCCATGATCATGGATCAAGATGAGAAAGTTTCAATACATTTAGTTGATGAGTTTGCACCTGAGTACTTGGATGAGTTACAGAAAGATATAATCCTAGATAGAAGGATGAAGAATTCACGCAGGGGTGATTTTGATTATCTACAAATAGGTTTAAAGGGCACACATCTAAGTAAGAAAAAGTGGATTGAGAAGGACAAAGTGAGGGTACTCTTCCCTCACTTACCTATTGATTAATGAAAGATTTTGGTGGTAGACAAATATCTCAGTGGAAAGGAGTGATCCAAAAAGGATCCAGAGAAGGATAAGAACAACTCAGAATGCACAGAGGAAACTTAGGACACTCATAATGGCTTCAACATACAACAAAAGTGAAAAAATTCAAAGTTCCCAAATGATTTGAATTATTTTCGACACGAAATGAGACGGGAGATGTAATAAAACAATGTATAGAGATATCTTGGAAATTAAATTATATAACATAAATATATCAGATATGCAACCATAAACATAGAGATAGAATAATACACAATTTTCTATTAATGAGAAAAAATGTACAAAGACTATAAAAATACAGAGTGAAAGATTGACTAGAATGGTGGTAGGTTGTCTCTGAGAAGAGATGTGTCCACTACTCGCATTTGCAAGAAGATGATTTTACAATGAGGCTCCAAATTCATTTTTATCATAAATAAAATCCAAAACCCTAGCCCCGGAAGATGAGAAGCCAACAATTTTGTGGACCTCGTTTTGGGTACTTTGGTGTAGCAACTTCCCGGGGGCGTAACTTTGGCATACGATCTTTGTTTGGGGCGCAAGATAGCACGTTGGAAAGGTATCGTCGATGAGATTCATTTAGGGGGCTCAATTAGAGCCTTTGATTATCATCGAGAAGCTCTATCCCAAAAAACGTTCATTTAGGCCCTCAAAATGGCCCCGGATGTTAAACACTGCTAAAAATAGTAAATTACCAACATTGTCAGAAAATTGTTTTGAGATAGTTGGAAAAGGTGGGTGGCCATTGATATACACCTAGATCAATCCTCCCTCCTTAGGAAGTAATGGTCTCCATTGCGTTGAGTTCCCAAGGGAGAGGGAAAAGCATTTGTTGAATCTGCATCTTGATGAGTTACTTGCCTTGTTGGAGAAGTTGTGTTGCTTAGCTTGTTGAAGGTTTCCACGAACATGTGGTTGGAAGGGTTGGAAATTTTTAACCAGTATGGCTACATGAGATGCCTATGTGTAGAAGGAATCTTTACACTTTTATTCAATCTTGTCAACCTACTTCTGTTGGATACAAGGTGCTTGGGCCGAGGCTGGAGTGGTTGCAGTATCCTTCTGTTCACCTTTTGAACAGATTGTGAAGAAGCAAAATTTTGTAGTATGAGATACTACATTGCGACACTGTTTAGGTGGAACAATAGTTAGAACTACCACTGGTATTCTGTAGAGATGACCCCCAGAGAAACAATGACACTGCGGGGTCAAGACTCATAAACATCATGGCACTTCCACATATATGGTTGGCCCAAGAGAACATCACAGACATCCAGTGGGGAAACATCACATAATACCTCATCCTTGAAGGGATGGATGCCGTATGACAATAAATATTGTTGGACGACACAAATATCTCATCCCTGGCGAAGCCACTTGATGTTGTATGGTTGCGGGTGTGGTGTTGTCGACAATCCCAACTGTTTCATGACCTCTGTTGAGATGAGGTTCTTTTGGCTTCCACTATCAACAATAAATGTAGCAGGGTCCCCTTCACCCACATCTGTGAATGAAAAATGTGCTCCCACTCTTTAGGATATGTTGGTTCTTTTTGTTGAATTGTTGTGGTCACAACAATAAAAGTGTGGTCTGCATCGATGATCTGTCTTTTACCAGTATTTTCAAAATCAGATTCTGAATCAGGGTTCGGCTCCTTGTCTTTGATCTTGTCCACCAATGAATGTTTTGAGAGGAATTGCTCGATGTTGTGCCAGGGTATTTTGTGGAAATTGCACCATTTTCCGGTGTCCTTCTTTGTCTTCCCATGACCCTTCTTTTCCTACGGCTTGGACTGGTTTTCAGGAGAATGTTTGTTAGGGCTGTCTTTATCATACTTTGGTTGTTTCATATTTGCAGACCCAAACTCCCATTTGTTCTGTTTCTTAAATTTCTACTCAATTCTAACAACATATCGATAAGAAACACCGAGTGATGAGATATCTAGAAAATCCATTTCAGTTTGGATGTATCTTTGTAGAGCCCCACGATATTTCAGAACCAAATGTCGTTCGAAGTATTTGATACCCAACTTGGTGCACAAGGTATGGAAGGTATTGGTGAACTCCATAACTGTTTGACCCCTCTCTTGCTGCAGTGTGGTCCATCTCATGTATTGGTCATCATAGTTGCCAACATAGTAATACTATTCCTTTACCGCATCCACAAAAAAATCCCAAGTGGGCTCGACCCCATATATTCTAGAATCCTCTATGCAGATTTTCTCCCTGTAAGTTTCCCACCAGTGTTTGACATGGGGGAGAGCTTTAAGGAGTGCGAAGGTGATATTTTCCCTGTCGGGAAAATTATGAACAAAGAAATATCCTTCTAATAGATTTAACCATTTGTCTAGGGAATTCGCATCTATCTCACCTTCAAATACGACAATATCAAAATCAACCTGTAACTTCAAAGGATAGGTGCTTCCAAAGTGGTTTTTTGAAGAAGATGCATTTGTTTATATCAACGGGCGTTAAGGGATGTGGGAAAAATTCTCCATCATTTCGTCCCTCTGTCGCGTGAGAGCGTGTTTAAGCAATAGATTGATAGAATCGTCTGCTTCGTCGTTTTTCTTTTCTTCCTCTATGGAGGGTTTCTTGGGCATGCGAGGGAGATTTTCTTCAAGAGAGACAAACTCTAGATCCAACTTACTATAATCAGACCTCGTTGGGGACATGCACTGAAAAAAATGATCAACAGTGGCCTACTGTGATACCACTAATCCTAATTATTTTCGGTGTGAAATGAGAGTGGAGATATAATAAAGCAATGTACAAAGAAATCTGAGATATCCAATAATATAAAATAAATCTATCAGAGATGCAACCATAAACACAAAGATATAGTAATACAAAATTTTCTATTAATGAGCAAAAATGTAGAAAGACTGTAAAAGTACATAGTGAAAGACTCGCTAGAATGGTGGCATCTTATCTCTGAGAAGAGATGTGTCCTCTACTCGCATTCAAAAGAAGATGATTTTACAATGAGGCTCCAAAGGCATTTTTATCATAAATAAAATCCAAAACCCTAACCCTGGAAGATGAAAAGCCAACAGTTTTGTGGACCTCATTTTGGGTAGTTTGGTGTATCAACTTCCTGGGGGCGTAACTTTAGCATACGATCTTTGTTTGGGGCACACGATAGCTCTTTGGAAAGGTATAGTCAAGGATATTCATTGAGGGGTATCAATCAGAGCCTTTAAATATCATTGAGAAGATCGATCCCCAAAAATCTTCATTTAGGCCCTCAAAATGGCCCTTGAAGTTAAAAACTGCTAAAAATAGTAAATTACCAACATTGTCAGAAAACTGTTTTGAGCCAGTTGGAAAAGGTGGGTGGCCACCGATATCCACCTGGATCACCAAAACTCAGTGAAAAGGGAATGATCATGAAGAGCGCTTCACAAGATTTCTATGACGCAAACGGCTCATCAAACAGAGTTATGGATAAAAAGATATAAGCGGTCAAAGTTTTGGTCAACTTAGCCTAGTTAGCAGGGATGAGTTAGCATCCGTACTGCTAATGTCAACATTAGTATGGATGACATCAGCGTCCATACAACCTACGTGATGAGTGAAGAGGATGACATGTGTCATGATGATGTCAACATGCCACATGGCAGCACCAGAGGCTGCCACGTGTCAGTCAAATTTGGAATTTTTAGGGCACCATGTGGACGAGTAAAAAAGTGCCACATGGCACCCCCAGGTGACACCATGTGGCACCACCGAGAAGGTGCCATGTGTCCCGAGGTAATGTTAGCATACACAGGTGGGCACATAAATGGATTCCATGTGGCACCCCTGAAATGCACAAGGAGGCCCCGTGACCAAAAAAAATTAAAAAATATATATAAACCGGAACTCCGCCAAATATTGTGACAGTTCCACCATCTATGGTATATTCCTCTCAACATAGCAGCCACCTAAACCGCTGCCAAAACCTGCGGTATTTTGGTAGCAGTTTCGTCAAATATAACAATTCTACCAATTAACTGCCCACTAAAACCACCGCTAGACTTAGTGGAGCATGCCAACCATGTGTTAAAAGGGGGAGTCCGTGGGATTCGACCCCAAAACCTCCCCAACATCCTATGCCTTAAAATATCCTCCACAACCAATGCGCCAACCCTGTTACTTATTGCATAACCGCTAGATATTTGTATACGAAGGGGCTTTCCGTCAGAGTTCGGAACAAGAGACGAGATGTGTGAGACCAAGCATGCATGTACAAATATGTACGGATTCGGGCACAATTTTTGAGACAGATTTTGTTATGGATTTTGAGATTTGTCCAGTCATTTATTGCAAAGGTAGTGGCACGCAACCCAAAGCAAGGGTGCCTCTTGGGTTTAAAAACATCCGACTCAGATCGAGGCGTGGAGACAATCATTTTTAGGTAAAACGATGCCACAAACATAGTGGTGGTGTTAGTTTTATGAGAAAATATTATATAGCTTAACTCCAGAATGAGGTATACTTATGTATTTTGCCCAATTCTTTTGTAGACTTAATAAAAAGACCTACCCATTTGATAGCAGGGCCCAGAGACATAGTCTACGAGGGATGAACTCCGTTATCAAGTTCTTTTTGTTCATATTGCATACTTATATATGTTTCCTTTTGAGCTTTTCCTTCTTTATGGTGTACTTTTGTTTATGCTCATTTAATACGATTCTTTAATAAGTCACGTGATAAAAAGATCTTGGATCATCAAACTTAGAACTCTGCACTTTTTCCATTGACACAAAAAACTCCCAAACCATTGCTTATAAAACCAAACCCTTTATATAGAAAAATAACCTTATACTTCAAGGTTAAACCCAAAACTAATGGTGAAAAAGTTTAAATATATATATATATATAATAAATATTTTATACCTTAATAAAACCTTTCACCAAATCCACCAAAGTTCAACTCTTAAAAATAATATTTAATATCCTCCCAATAAAAAAACTTTATATGACATCCACCTTTTAAACATCCACTCACTCGTTTAAGAATGGTACAAACTTAAAACATTCACCTCACAACCATGTCATGCATAATAAGACAAATTTGATCTTCCACCTTTTTTATATAATAAAGTTGATCCTCCACCTCAGATTATAAACTTCATACCAAATCGAAAAAAGCTTTAATTTGTTAAACCATACAAAATTTTCTTTAAAGATCAACGCTCCTTTATGGGTGTAAAGGGAGAACTAGTTTTAGAGATCAGTGCTCCTTTGGTATGGATGGGGGGCACTGATTTTCCAACGATGTCTGGTGTGCAAACCGTGTGCACTAATTTAGGAAAAAATCCTATTTCTGAAGTGTGGGAGCATCGACACCCCTTTAACATTGTCTAGGGAGTGCCAGTGACTTGAAAACTCACTCAATCACATTTTCTGGTTCTTAGAAAATGTCTAGGATCCTTAGTATTTTGGTCTTCTTGTCCTTACGTGCCAAAAAACATATCAAAGGTTCTTGCGCGAGACCTACATACAATTCATCTTGGATCACCTACACCTACTCAACCTGCTCTAATACCACTTGTTGGAAAGAGAAAGAAAAACAAAGCATAATAGCCACAGCATAAACAAGCAATATGAAATTGAGAACAACAAACCACACAATTGATAGAGTGACTTATGTGGAAACCCAATACGAAAAAAACTAGGACAACGATAATGGATATTATTTTTATTCAAGAGAGAATTACAATAGCCAACCCAGTCATACAACCATCCTCTCCTCTCATACACACAACAACTTTGTATTGAGTCTTCCTCTCACACACTCACTACACATTGCACTCTCACCTCTATGGAAATGCTCGTATATATAGTATCTATCAAACAAAACAGTTAGACTAAATGATTATAATTAGATCCACCAATTTGTTCACAAAAGAGTGCATGCAAAAGAATACATGCATGCACATTCCTAACATAGAGTGCATGCAAAAGAATGCATGCATGCACATTCCTAACATAGTTGCATGCATATGCATGTGACCGCATGAAAAATTTGTTGACATGCTTCCAACACTAAAAGAAAAATGATTCAATGTAAAAACAGACTAATGATAACTCTCCACACATGCACACGCTCAAAGTGAGAGATTAAATAAACACCTAGCAAGGCACAACTCGTAAGCGCAAGCATAGTGAACAAGCAATAACACATGGAGAGTACAACTGTTAAAATAAGCTGGAGCACTCAACGACGATGCGCTGGCATGTAGACCGAGCCAGCAAGTAAAAATGTACGGAAGAGTATCGGTGGTTAAGAAGGCCGAGCACTCACCCATAACGCCCCATTCATATATGAACAAACACATGTAAAATGAAGCGGACAAGGCCTTAGTAAAAACCCTAAATGTACCCAAAAAAACTAAATCATAGTAAACCAAGTAAACACTTTAATTTTATTGTTATGTTAATCATTTTAATAATCTCTTTTAATGAAGAACACACATATTTTGTCGGCGTAACCTTTCATCGTGTGACCACTAAGAATATTTCAAGGATGTGAAATTGTATCCATTAAATGTCCATCTACAATTAAAAGCTTATTAAATTTGGCCATTTCCCATAGATGTACACCTATCTAAGTAGTTACATTATTGTATCTTGAAATAGTTATGATACTTTTATATATTAAAATAAAACTATTATGTACCGAAGGTTGCTACTTTAATTGAGATGGAGAGATTAATTCTATTGGATTCAAGGAAATATTAACGAAAGGAAGATATAGGGTTCCACAGTTAAGGTCGATCAAGGTCTCACTTCAAAGAGAGTGGTCGATTTAAGGAGCCAATGATCTCACCAACATAACTTTTATAGGGTAAATCACATCCAACGCACTGAGTTCCATGGATTATCTTTCAGCATCGATTACTCTACAGCTAAGTAAGTAGGGTTGGCTCACGTGATCGTACTGTTCTGGTGAAGACATTGGCTTCATAAATTCTCATGTGCATGTTCGGTTTTTACCCTTTTCGTTTTGAAAGTGAGGTTGACAAGATTGTCGTTATGAGGGAAGGGTCGTGGTTTTTTAACAGAGTTGGTATATTATTAGAGTTTGTTGAACCCGAGTATGCACTTGGGAATGAGATTTTTTAGTTTGAGTAAGGATGCCAGCGCTCCTAATGAGATCTGAGAAAAACTAGGGTTTTTCTAGGAATACTGATGAGATTAGGTTAGCAAGACTTCTTTATAAGTCAGTTTGGCTGACGATGTCAGCACTATCGAGGTTGTTCGACCGGGTATTGACTATCCCATCAATGATTTCATGGGGACTCTTTCTCAACTGATCGTTGAAGTAAATGTTTTTGCTGCTCTCTCTCGCGAGACTTTTAATGATCTGTTTCCATACATACCTTTGTTGAAAGGCCGTGTGGAGTTTGAGTCGAAAGGTCGATTACATTAATCGAGATTCCTCTCTTTCCTCTGGCAGTGGCGGTACGGTTACAACTCTGAAAGTGTTGGATTCTGTTAATTAGTTGTCACCATTCAGTGGGTCTCTCGTATTCTCCGCTAACTCCATGAGCTGAAGCGGAAAGGAAAAATCAAATAAGTTTTTCATTGGTTGATGGGATAGGTATAAACCCAGGCACTTTTGAGTCTCATTGCCTCTTATTATCTGCAATATGTGGTGTTGAACTCGCATCGAGTGAGGTGGTGAAGTCTTAAATATTTGGAGTGTAGTTTC
>ML778012.1:1276344-1289006 GCA_009831015.1 Picea engelmannii
TTCTAATGTTGGATGATGCCTCCCGATCAATGGCTACAATTTGTCCTCCTTTCCTTCCTTCTCTCCTTCTTTCATGCACGTTCCCATATCTCCAAGATCTGTCGACATGTACCCCTCTTTTCAATCAACAACTATGATTGGTTTCACCTTTCGAGCTTCGAGAGTTTCAATTATCAACTTCTTCTTCCTCCGCATGAGAATATTCTGAAGTGGAATATCATCTTCCATGTATCCTCCTTAATAAATGGCTTTGCCTCTGCTTCACGACTTTGGCCCTTACAACTAGATCAATGGTCCTTTGGCCCCCTTCTCGATCAACGATCGAGATCTCCTTCGGGGTTTTGGGACTTTTACCCTGTGCTTTCCTCCCGAGCTCTAGATATGGTGCCATGTGTCCACCTTCAAATTGATGGCTCTCATTTGCTTCAGGACTTTGACCTTCTAAATTCTCAAATCTCAACTCCTCCACACTCTGCTTTTCCCGGAGCGTTTTACTTGGAGTACAAAATTCGTTGACACATACCCCCTTGGTGATCAACAACTAGGATCTACTCTTAGGCTCTTTGACCTTCATATCTTTGGCTCTTTGGCCCTTTAGATATTCGGTTCTTCGGCTCTTCGGAATTTGGGAGTTTCAACTCCTACGCACTCGTTCCTCCCAGAGTGCTTTCACCCAAAGACTCAGATTTTTTAACATCTGTCTCCTCGTGACCAACGACTTGGATCTATTTCGGTTGTTCAATGATTTCACCCTCTCCTTGTCTACAAAGTTCTAAAGTGATATCACTTTAGAGTTGTATATGTTGCACCACCTATCCCTCTTGATAATGAACGGTCCCTAATTAGTTCGGGACTTCAGGAATTTTGGAAGTCTTCTTATTTGTGCACTTAAAGGGATCATTGTCCATGCACTTTACCTAGATTGAATGAATGTCGACCCCTCCCACTTAGATCCAATGGTTGGGATCTATTTCCTCCTCTGCATTCTCCTTCGCTCCCCTGGATGTTGATTTAAAGGTCTAGATTTCCTCCAGCAGCAAATCCAACAGCTTCTGTCACTCCTCCTCCTAAGCTTCTTCGTTCTCCCGAATGCGGAAAATTTTTTAAGTGTTCAAAGGTTCTGACCCTCTGAACCTCCTGTTGTGATCCTGAATGCTTGGGTCTCGACTTGTGATTCTCCTCTTGAGATTTGGGACTCGGAATAAGTCTGCCTCCTATGAAGTTCTTGTGCTATCTAATCTGAGATTTTTGATTTACTCAATCTCTTAAGGGTCTTGGCCCTTCTTCTTCCTTCAAAGGTTTATGGTGCCCTCCTAGAAACCTCTCACTCAAAGCACACCTTGTTGAGAATTTTCTAAAGAGTGTTGAATAACTCTATCTCTCTGTGCCTTCTCTGCACAGTTCACCCTGCAAGGTATTCCGTAACCTTGAGGTTCCTCTTGAGTTTGGTGATTTCTCTGGTGTTCCCTCCTGACACGTTATTTTCTGACTCAACAACGTTCATATGCGCACTCCTTGCACTAGCTACAAAACTTCAAATGTTTTGTTATGCACTCCTTTCTTATCCTAAAGAACCCATAACAATATAAAAAACTCAAAGAAGACAGATAAGTCTATCTTCTTGTTGCAGATGAAACCTATCACATACATCTACAACATACATTCATAAAACACATAAACAAATAGAATCATATGCAGGAAAAACTACTTTTTGTATTATCTCTGAATGTCTATATAGATGTTTACAAAGATTGGACTACAACAGAGTCTCAATTCTCTCCTCTTTCTCCTCTATTCTTCCTATCTGTCTTTACCTAATGAAATCAGATACAAATATCTTTTTCAAAAGAGGGGCTCCTCGAGCTCTCCTTCCAAGATACATAACTCTCATTAATTACATTGAATTACATTCAATGGCCATCTAGTCCGAATTGTATCTAGATCTTATCATCTTGTCAGCCATTAAAGGCGACCTTAACTCCTATCTGCACAAAGGCATGACTCGGTTCTTCCAAGACTTACAATATTTGATTTCATTTAATACAAATTGAAATTTGAAAATGAGGAAAAAATGAGAGGGTTGGCGCCTCTCCCCTCTTTGAATGTGTCTGAATGTGTTGTCTAGCTAGCGCGTCACTGAGGAGGAGAGATGCTCCTGCATCACCCTCTCATGGATTAAACACAATTCATTTCAGGTAAAGTGTTGGATTACTTTATAATCAATATAGTGTGAGAGAGACAAATTCAAATAGTTGTAATCATCCCTAGGTTAATATACACATTGTAGGTAATGAAACTGTATCATAGATATCAAATTTGGAAATCCGTTAGTATCTTTTTCAAGTATTACATTTTTAATATCCCATCATTGAGTATCTATAATATGTACTATACTATCATGTAACCACATAAAATTAGTTTATCTACATCAATATATTTATCATAGACACATAATTTACCCATTCACATGTGCTTATTTTCTATTAGGTTGAAAGAAGGAAAACGTCTAAGGCATTACTTTCTGGATAAACTTTTGGTAGCGTTACTTTTTATATAGATTTTTGGTAGCATAGCATCACTCAATAAATTTTATTAATAATTGATAGGTTGAACAAAATTTACAAATACCCACTACACAATCTCAATAAACATTTGCATTAATGAGTTTTTCAATAGTCTTTTTAGATTTGATGAAGGGTTACACATAAGTCAAATTATTTTATATATGTCATGCATACATAGAGGAGAATATTGTGTGTTCCCTATAAAATAACATTGAGCTCAAATGTGTGTGCCCATAAGATATTTCTTAATGTGTAATTAAAGTATTTATAATCCCTAAATAGAAACAAATCAAGGGATTAATACACATAAAATTCATACACTTTGGAAATCAAACACTTTGAAATTCATATATTCATAAAAAGAAAATGTAGAAACAATTATATTCATAAAAATCATTCCATGAAATATATATATATATATATATATATATATATATACTCAACATCATCTAAATTGTACATTTTTTACAAAATGACATCTCGTGCCCAGTATACAAGCTCCCTAACATAAAAAAGCATCTATATTGTATCCTAGATACAATATGGAAGTAGTTGGTCAATAATTTACCATTTCCACCCTCGCCACCCTATGGAGCATCTTGGAAATCTATGTTTGTTCTCTTGCTCGAGGATTCACCTAGAGAGGTTCCAGTACTTGGCATGCTTTGATGCTCTGGAGACTACAAAAGCAATAAACAATGTTACAAGTTTTTTTTATCAATGAATTAATATACATACAAATTGATACTTTGTAATTTAAACTATGATAACTCAGTGTATATGAAATTTTCAATCGTGAGGGTGTTACCCTCCTCCACAATCCCAATCTCTTTGCAATGCTACACCACATTAGTTACAAGGACCAAGTCAATAAAATTAAACAAACATGCATATTTTTTTTTTCATGAAACATGAAAAATTATCATCAATGTATTATCTCACCATGAATATCTCAGGCATCGATGGAGAGTCACCAGCAGATGGAGCACTAGGTTGTACAACATGCTCAGGGAAAACATCTATTGTGGTAGTCTCTGTCGATGGGGATAAAAGTGGTGGTGGGTGTGGGTGGTATAAAGGTGGGATGTTATGGACCCTTACAGGTTGTACACATGATTCCAACAACCTAGGCTCGAAGAAAGGAAACCCAAAATCAATGCCTAGGTTGCTAGTGGGTGCAATACTACTATACCTAGAAAATATATCAGTGGCCTACATACATATGAATAAAATTCAACTATTAGTACCAAATAATAAAATTCAAAAACATAATCACAAACATTTTGAGAATTATACAAAATTTAACTTTACACATGATACATGTGAGGCTAGTGACTTGGCCATCCCAGATGGAAAATCCCCGACATTGCTTGGTGCCAAATCCTATAGAAATAAGAGAACATATAAAAAAATTGAAGATGTCATAGCATAAAGAAATGACTATGTTGAATCTATCAAATGTGATTCATACCTATGTGTATGATGCACCCAATGAACATGTTGATTCTACTGCTGCATCAATGGTGGGTCTAGTAACTAATGCATCTGTAGGCATAGAGGGTATTCTTTTGGGATGAAACAACTGAAATAAAACATGTAATATATATATATATATATATATATATATATATAGACACACACACACACACACACACACACACACACACAAAATAAAAAATAAATATATAACGATGAAGAACAAAAAGAAGGGTTAATATACTAACCTCCTCCATGATGCTATGTTGTCTAGTCGGATTTATAGGCCCATAGAATGTCTTCTTGCATCTGGAGTATCTGCGAGGTTCATATGTATGGTTTCTATGTCCATTTTCCCTCTCCTCACTCTACTTTCTTGTGCATGTTGACGCTCCAAACCCCCTATCAATGTCACTGTCATGCACCTCTGGTCGAGATAGTGCATCAAATCTACTATGTTGCACTAGGCTACAAATCAATGAGGGGATGGCTAGTTGTACCTGCTGCAAGTTCTCTGCAATGCAAGGATGTTAGGTATGGGGGTCATGCCTTTGACTAGGGGGAAGAGGACTAATTCAAGGATGCTCATGGCCTACTCTCGGTCCTATGTAGATCCTTGAATCACCCCCTGGAAGTCACTAATGTCAAAGTAGTTGACATTTTTACCCATAATAAAGTTAGGCCATAATTTCATCATAAATTATAAGGTAATCTTGTTGTTATTGCAGGGAGGTTTATCAAATACCACATACCACATATCCATCCAGTTTTGACTAATTTGGGGATGGATGCACCACTCAATGGTTATGTGTTTCCTAGTTAATGGTAGTTCTTGTCCATTTCTAGGATCCCTAAAAATAGACAATATTTGTTGTTTTCAAATGCCTAGTTTTTTTATTTGGTTTTTGTCCAAACAAATGCTATAATAATCGTACATTATTTCTCTATAGCCATAAATATATTTCAATTTCCCTTGGGAACTTTGAATGGAGTACAAACTGGTGTCCAAATAAGTGTCCTAGAACATTCTTCTAGGTTCTCTAGTCTTCTTTAATTGTTCCTCAAGGTTTCTTAACATCACCAACCCCTCATCAATTTCACTGTTTACATTGTGTGGTGGTGGTGGTGGGTTGGGGTTTTGATATTCTTGGTTTTCTTGTGAGGGATTTAAATTTTCTTGGGGTTACATTGTATTATATATGTTGTAATTAAACATCCATAGCATGTAAATTGGTTTCTTTTTTTATTTAAAATACTAAATTACATATTTTTTTTCAATTAAGATTATTGGGAGAAAAATACTAAATTAGAATAACTAAATTGGATTAAAGTTAAGATAAATGTAACATACCTAGACACACAGTGGCGGTGTTGAAATATCCTCCCTTTATTCCTCCTCTTTTCACACTATTTTCCCAATGAGAAAAATGAGCGCGATTTTGTGCACAATATGCACAAAATCCCTCTCAGGTGGTTTTTAAAAAAACACCAGTAAGAATGTGCACACGTTCTTAAGAGAATGAACACATTCTTAAGAGCATGGATGCACTCCTATTGCTTAACCTATGTGACAATCCACATGGAGGTTCGTCCATAGATGAATCTATAGCTGTAGGAACGCATGTGCATATTCTTGCGAGTGTGCATTCTTAATCATGCCATTGCCACTTTTTCATCCACCAAGTTCTTGCACTCACCCTAAGAGAAGATTTCCAATATCATGATAGTTTTCTTGAGTTAAAAGGTTAGGAAGGTTGGTACTCTAACAAATATTTTGAAATTGAGATCTAATGTGGTTATATGCTAGACAATCAAAAAGAAAGTACTTTTGATCTTCAACCTTCTTAGTGTCACAAATATGACAATGACCAACGCCTAGTTTCACTAGACAATAGTCTCTTCCATGATTCTCCAATATCTTAGCCAAGACATGTCATATTATTGCCATCCTCACTTGAATCGATGATGGTTAGCAATAGATTTTGAAGCAATTTTAGGGAGCCTCTTGTCTTCCATGTTGTTTAACTTATTCTTATACATTAGCTTCATGAAATATATATTAACAAAATTCATTAAAAAAAATGTATATGAATTTCTTGAAATTAAAATATTCATCTTAATAATTTAAGTATCTTATTTAAAAACAACCACATAAAATATATTTTAAAACATATTTTTTATTTCTCTAAATGGTAATCCAAACAAATTTTTCTTTGGTTAATTAACCAAAGAAAAATTTGTTTGTAATACCGTTTAGAGAAAAAAAAATGTTTTAAAATATATTTTATGTGTTTTAAAAAAAAATAAGATACTTAATTTTATTAACAAATTCATATATATTTTTGTTAATAATTTTGTTTTATTTTGTTTTGTTTTGAAAGGTGATTTTTTAAAATTACTATGAGGGAGATGTGTAATTCCTTCATTATACAATATGAATTTGGCATGTGACATTTAAAAAATATTAATAACAAAAAAATATTTCAAGGTGACCCATAAATAAAATATTTCAATATCTACCTTTAGATAAGTAATTCTATATCAACTTATATACATAGAGAAAAAAATAAATTAATTGAAGGTAAAAAAATAAATATTTAGTGTATAGGTGCTTTGAGTGTGAGGGTGGTGTAAATTCTTCAATGTTTAATATGAAGCTGAGATGTGACATCTAAATTTTTTTAATAAGAATTTTGTTTTATCAATACTAACAATAAATAAATACATGAATATCCATGTTAACTAAAATATTTTAATATAATATTTATATGTGTTCCTAAATAAAGTAAGTGAAAGTAAAAAAAATGTTGTTGCACCATATATTTTCTTATTGCATCAAAAAACACTTTATAGTGAAGTATGAGGTACATGTATAATTCCTTTAATGTTCAAACATGAGGTTAACATGGGGTTGACAAGTAACATTTAAAATATATATTGATAACAAAAAAATATAATTTATGTTAGCTAGAGAGAGATATTCCACATATTAAAGAGATGGGCAATTACTTAAAGTTGATACATGACATCTAAAAAATATTAATAATAACAATTGAAAGTAAAAAAAAAATGTTATGCCCAAAAACTCTTTTTACAAGTAGAGGAAGATGTGTAATTATTTCCATACTCAACATAGATTCATCTTAACTCTATATATCATGCATCAAATATATTGATGTGTAAATATTTCCTCAAATTTTACTTTTTAAAGAAAAAATTATACTTATAAAAATTTGATACCTCTAAATACATAATTCAAAATTAAATTAAATTTACATTAATTAAAATAAAATCAAATTATTAAAAAAAACGCATTACAATAATAATGAATGGACCACATTTTCCATTACATATGAAATTGCAAATCCCTGGGCCATCTCTTTACGTAACAAGTGTTGCATGACAACATAGTCCCTGTCAGATTGAATTGGGAATAAATGCATAGGTATGGAGGCTCGAAGTAATCGTGGGTCATTGATCTTGAAAGAGAGCGGGAACCATTGGTCCCCATAGCATACCCAAAATTCGTTGATTCGACATTTCATGAGATTTGGCATGAGATAAGTTGATATATTCTTTGATTGGGATTTCCATCACCAGTTTTATGGAATTTTTGTCAGCATATGCAACATGAAATGCCATATTCCTCAGCATTTAATGTAATGGGTTCTTAATAATAGGGGTTGCTCTATAATATCATAGTTTGAGCTTCCAATTCTGATTTGAAAATGCTGAAATGGAAGGGTTGACGAGGTGGGTTTTAATGGCTTTAATGGCTTTAATGACTGTCTAGTTATTTTGCATTGGCATGGCGTGGACTGGCCAATTCAATGGCATGGTATTGTGTGATTTGTGCATTTTTATAGTGCTTCTAAGATGTAAATTTAAGTGAAATTTATGATAATATAATACAAAGGCAGTATCACGTTAGATGAGATATAAATTTAATTTTAAGTGATGTAGAAATGATTGACAAATCTGTTAAAATAAAGCAAGGTATGAATTACACTCATTTGCAGTAGTAGAAAAAATGAATATGTGCCCTTGACAGATGATTAAGAATGCAATATTTTACACAGATCAGAGGTCTTTCTTTTACTCACAATAGGAACAGAGGAAAAAAACATAACTAAATGGACTTCCGATGTATTAAGATGACAATATATGTATTACTAATTGTAATTATTCAATCTTGAAAAAGTACAAGAGGAGGCTAATATGAACATGAAATGGAAACACATGGAAAAAACATAACTAAAATTAAAGGAGACTTAATATCTTTGTCTTATTTTGTATTAATATTCGATAATTTTTGTATTTTACATTCAAACAGAATAAGCCTCGAAAATATGTAAGATCTATGTATTTATACAAAAAATTGTCTTAACTAGAAGTAGTTAGAATTTCCACAATATCTCCTCTAAATATAGAATACAATCCAAATTGAAAAGCATAAGGCAGATTTTGTTGAGTTATGGCTTGATGTGCTGGCGCTTCATAAGCTCCTTTATTTTCTCTTTAATGTGCTTTCATTCATCTGTTCATTGAACTAGGTAGACATTTCCATCAATGTTACGATAAATCTCGAAGGTTCAATGTTCTTGTTCAAGTCAAAGGAAAATACATTCTTTTGTACTAGTGGTAGCTTCTCCTGGATCTTCATTACTGCCTAGGATGTCATTTGGTGTTGCAAACTAGGTTTTACCAACAACTTGCTGATCTTGAGAAAATCAATCTGGTTAATTTGTTGGATGATAGATTGTATACTTTCCTTATTTTTTCCAGAGCTTTCTTTATTATTTTCTACGTCGATTTGCTCGAGTGTCTCAGAGATATTACTATCTTTGAATTGAACCAATTATGTCTGTACAACATACAAGGTATTCAAACAAGCCTCCTTTGCCTCCCTAGCAAGGTTCTTTCGTTCTTCTAGGTTTGTCTCCCAAAATTTTAAGGCCATTTTTCCTTTCACCTATTCATATTGTTAAAAAGGGTTGAAACCATGAATATTGGATTTATGCCTGCATACAATGAATTCCTAAAATTTGGATCTGGCCATACATACATCATTTTCTTTCTCATAAATAATTTTCATAGAATTATTTATTTCCTTATAGTATTTCTGAATAATATCCATTTTTTGATATAGATCTTGCTGGAGAGCTTCCAACTTTTCATTATTTTTAGATGCTTTTTTTTGGAATGAAATATTATCTGTCTTTGTCTTTTCCAGTGAATATATTATTCTTTTCCACTGTTGTATTGCACTTTCTCGCTCAGTAATCATGGAATTACTAATCTCTAAATTCAGGAGACTCATCTCCATTTTTTCTTGTAGTTGTTTCATTTGTGGTTGATAAGCCAACCTGATTTTCTCTATGTCATAATTCATTCTTCTCCTGATAACTTGTTATGTTCTTTTCATTTTATTTTGCAACCATTCAACCAAGAGAGACTTTTCTTGCATTTTCTTTGTAAGATTGCCCACTTACCATTGGTTGGCAGTGGAAAATGGTCCTAGTGAATCCACAACCTCTTTGGAAAATTCAGGGTCATTTTTTTCATGTCCATCATATACTATTATGTGTCTCTTGGTGGTCACTCCTTCCTTCTTGTGAGATCATTTTTTTATGATAGCTTTCCTTTTCTTATTGAAAAATAAACTTGATGGGGGAATATCTTCAGGCAATATGGGAGTGATCTCTTCTACATGGATGACTTCAAAACTGGGTACCTCAAATGGGTTGATAAAGGAGTTACTGAGGGAATATCGGAAATACGTACAATAGAGTTTTCTAGACTAGTAACACTGAGAGTAATAGTGGTAGTAACTGGTGATGAAGGGGGAGAAGAATGACCATGTTTCATGAAGGCTTCAAGGGAAGCTAATAATTGTTGATCATTTAGGCATGGAATTGATGTTTTTATATGTTTAAATAATTCATGTAGTTTCATGTGAAGATGGAATGGGATTTGACTCTCCCTAAAAAATCTTGGGAAATTTGTTCCTTATGTGCTTTTGAAAGATACAAAAACTAGCATGTTGGTATGGAGGCTGAGTCTGAAATCATTTTTCAACTTCTTCATAGGATCTAGCTCCTCAAAAAACATTTTCATAAGGGGATTCCTCATGTATATATAATTTCATGTTAAACTGGGCCAAATGATTCTCTAACAGCCTATGAGGATCATGTCTTTTGAATTCAATGTCAACTAATTTGACATCTTCCAAGGCTGCAACCTCGACTTTTGAATGACCAAAATCTAACAATGTAGACATGACAACCTGTATGGGAAACATTGGCCATACTGTTTTCTGAGCCACTTTCAAGTATTTGGCGATTCCTGCTGCCACTTTTTGGTGTGGCACTTCTCTGCACACCATCCTATCAGGAAAGAATTTTTGAAGGGAATGGGGAGAAACGAAGCAGTTGAACACTCTGATGTAATAAAATTTATGTTCAATGTACCAATCTGCAATTGTGCCTAATTTACCCATAATGTGCTCTGAAATCCTAGGTGGACGGTCACCATAGATAGCTACTTGAATTGGTACCACTACATTGTGATAGATCTCATAAAATAAATATTTAGCATTTTCTTCCCATAGTTTGGAGTGGTATAAATGTATTGGCTCGAAACTAGCAAGGGTCCAATTCTAGTTCATCAAGGGAAATGGAGTCATGAAGAAAATGGAATCCATGATGTAGGAGGACATGTAAAAAGGAGCATGTTTCCCTCTTGATTTCAACTATTTTTACTTAGAAACCTCCCTAGCTAGGTTATCCGATAACATTGTTTCCTAGTTGAAGGTATAGCCTCTAGCCACTTGATTGATTATAGACACCCATTCAATTGTGAAATGTTCATGGTTTTTCCTTCCAAATAACTGACAGAGAATCATGGAAATGTATAAAATATGAGCATCTAAATATTATGTGGAATATATACCATGAGTGTCGGATTTAAACTTGGTTGGATCTCCCCCCCAGATCTTGATTATTTCATGACTAGTTATGACATATTGAGTGCATTCTCTCCTTTCAAAATACAGAATAATGTAGATTATAAGTTTGTGCAATATCTACTGCAAATAGATATTCAGTAAAAGAAAAGAAAAGATATAGTGGAAAATACAAACATTACACAGAGATTTTTCCCCTAGAAACCCAAACCAATAAAACCAACATATTCTATATTCATTCATGTGTGATACATTGTTTACAATACAATATACATATAGGAGCCAGTAGAATCCAAAACCCTAACCCAATGACCTGAATTAGTCCACAACCCTAATTCCTTAACCAGAAATAGAAAACCATCGGCAAATACCATGTGCGAAAAAACCACCTAAATATGTGACATGATTCCCAAGGAACATCCCCCCCCCCCTCTCAATCCCCCTTGTGTGCCTGCCACATACACTCAAACACTACTACTCATGCAAATAATATAACGCATACCCAAGATTCTCCCACTTGTTGTTTCCTTTGCATATAGGGGGTTACAGGTTTACATAGTCAACAGTCCAGGGAAACAATGTCCATGGATTGTCTACACCAAGAGAACTTCTCAGTGCTCACAGATTTTGTTAATGAATCTGTAACATTCTTCAAAGTGTCCACCTTCATCAAATATACTTTATTTTCTTCAAACATGTCTCTCACAAAGTTATATTGAATACCAATATGCTTTGTCTTTGTTGGGACAGGGGCAGACCCATGGTTCAATGCTTCAGCAGCACACCAACAAAACCCTAACTATTGGCCCTTTCGACAACACCTGTGAAGCAGATGAAGTCTCACCCAAGGTAGAAGAAGGGGTGGTTTTAGGACTCATATGTTTGCAACCTTAGCTGTGACACAAATCTATGATTATAACACCTTAATAGAGCACTTAGCAGTCATTATTCATCAATATTTAACCTTAGTTCACAACACACATAAACCCTAATTACAAAGAAACACAGTGTTCATCTAGATCTAATATATTCAAGCACTAAGAATATCAACATAGATCAGATCTAGCATCTTATTCACATCATTAGGAACTAAGCTAACATATTCATCTAAGCATACATCGTTACACTAAGAAGTAATCATATAAACAATAAGACATTCAAAATGCACAAAGCAACCACAACACAGGATATATGTGGTTCACCCCTAGCCTGGGGCTACGTCCACCAACTCTTCTCTTCTTTATTATCTTCAATCAATCTTCTTACAGGAACATAGCATCAAAATCCTACTTTGCATAGGACAAGATATTTGCATGCACCTCGCCAGATCCTCCTTCCTCGAGCTAGGTTATAGCACAAAGCCTCGATATAGTCTCTTAGAGACACTTGCAATTAGCCTTGCAAGCTTCACATAGTATGCACAAAGCATTTACAACCCGCCTTTAGCACAACATCACACAACTACATATCTTGCCTTAGCACTTGGCATAGCACCAAGCCATCAACCACTAGTAACTGCTTCTTACATTGCCTAAACATTTATTTATACATTACAAAGGGCCTAAACATGGATAAACCCATGGGCCTATATCTCCATACCCGGTTCATAGCCCAAAACCCAAAAATCACTAAACAAAGGGCCGAGATACCACAATATC
>ML778012.1:1294649-1319857 GCA_009831015.1 Picea engelmannii
TATATACTCATATCAAATATTCTTTCTTCTAGTTGTGCCCTACTTTTCAAGCTAGGACAAAATTTATCAAACATACCTAGATCCATACTTTTGAAACAAAAATTTCCACTTATCGTACCTTTTCAATCAAAACATTTCACTGTTCTTACCTTTATCAGAGCACACAACTTCAATATCTTACCTCTTTTCTTCATATCTCACTTCTCTTCTTAGCATAGAGCTCTACAATTCAAGTAGGATACTGCACACTAGGGAAACATATATACGCACAAAGCTTCCTCTTTTATTCAGTTCCCATCAATCATAGTCTCATGTCCCAGAAACAGAACCATTTGTTGGCACGGGGGAAGACCCAGGTTTCAACGCTTCAACAACGCACCAAAAAAACTCTAACTACTGGCTTTTTCGGCAACACCTTCGAAGAAGATGAAGTCTCACTCGAGGTAGAAGCAGGGGTGTTTGTAGGACTCAGATGTATGCAACCTTAGTCAGGACATAGATATGTGATTATAGCACCTTAATAAAGAATTTAGTAGTCATTATTCATCAGTATTTAACCATAGTTCACAACATAGATAAACCCCAATTACTGAGAAATGTAGTGTTCATCCAAATCTAATATATTCAGGCACTAAGAATATCAACATAGATCCGATATAGCATCTTATTCACATCATTAGGCACTAATATAACATATTCATCTAAGCATACATCGTTACCTTAAGAAGTAATCATATAAACAATAAAACATTCACAATGCACAAAGCAACCACAACATAGGATATATGTGGTCCACCCCCACCTTGGGGCTATGCCCACCAAATTTTCTCTTAATTATTATCTTTGGTCAAGATTCTTATAGGCACATAGCATCAAAATCCTACTTCGCATAAGACATGAGATCTACGCGTACCTCACCAGATCCTCCTTCCTCGAGATAGGCTACATCACAAAGCCTTTGTACAGTCTCTTAAAGTCACTTACACTTAGCCTTGAAAGCCTCACACAATATGCACAAAGCATTTACAACCCGCCTTTAGCACAACATCACATAGCTACATATCTTTCCTTATCACTTAGCATAGCACCAAGCCATCAACCACTAGTAACTACTTCTTACATCGCCTAAACATTTATTTATACATTACAAAGGGCCTAAATAGGGGTAAATGCATGGGCTTATATCCCCATACCCTTTACATAGCCCAAAACCCAAAAATCCCTAAACAAGGGGCCGATATCCCTCGATCTCCGCTTCGACTTGCGCTCTGCCTTCGACAAGCTGTTGAAGTCCCAAAATAGGTCAAAACTGACCAAGGATCTCCAAAACTTGGTCAAGGGCCAACAGTATTTGAATGATGAGTTGGGTTCTTCACCATAAAAATTGCACTCTGACTGTCACAATCTATCCTTACAACTGACTGTACCCACCCAATACATGAACACAATCTTTGTAACCATAATTCACCCTTACTTGCATAAGTGGCTACCATGTATTCAACTTATGTAGTTGAAAGTTCCACTACAACCTGTCTTTTGCTCATACAACTTATTTCTCCTCCAAACAGGTTAAACACATACCCACTTGTATATCTCTGATGATCCAGATCTCTAGCCCAGTATGCATCCATAAATCCATGTATATCCACCACTCTGTCTAATCTTGGTCTTCCTTCATAGCACAATCCATAGCTAGCAGTGCCACACAAATACTTGAAAACCCTTTCTACTGTTGTTCAATGCTCCTTCCTTGGTTTTGACATATACCTGCTCAAAAATCCCACTGCATGTGCAATGTTTGGTCTTGTGCAGACCATTTCATACATAAAACTACCATATTCACTCACATATGGAACAAGAGACATGTCCTCCTCCTCTTCATGTGTTTTGGGACACTGATCTGTAGATAACTTTACACCAACATGAATAGGAACCTTGACCGGTTTACATTCCTTCATATTAAACCTCTGCAATATTGTCTCGACATATTTTCTCTGATTTAACCAGAGTTTCATCCTTTTCTGATCTCTTTTAATTTCCATTCCCAAAATGAAATTTGAAACACCGAGATCCTTCATGTCAAATTTAGAGGACAACTGATTTTTCACATCCTGGATAATCTCATTGTTGTTTCCTATCAGCAACATGTCATCTGCATACAAGACCAAATAAATCAAATGATCACCAATTAATTTAAAATACATGCAGTGATCCTCTTTGCTTCTTGTGAAGCCAAGTCCCAACATATAATTATCAAATTTTTGATACCACATCCTTGGTGATTGTTTTAAAGCATACAGGAAATTTTTCATCTTGCATACCAGCTCCTTCTTTCCCTTCATAACATAACCTTATGGTTGTTTCATATAGATTTATTCTTCCATATCCACATGTAGGAATGTTGTCTTCACATAAATTTTTTCTATTTCAAAGTCAAATGCAGCAACAACAGATAACATAAATCTTATGGAGGTTAGCTTGGAAACAGGAGAAAAAATCTCACCAAAATCAATTCCCTTAACTTGGGAATAACCCTTTGCTACTAACCGAGCTTTGTATTTCTCCACTTTTCCTTTTGAATTCAACTTATTTTTAAATACCCATTTGCTGCCAATGGGATTTCTTCCAGTTGGAAACTCCACTAGATCCCAAGCCTCATTCTTATCCAAAGATGCAATTTCTTCATTCATGGCCCTTTTCCAAAGGTTTTTATCCTCTTAATCCACTGCCTCCCTGACAGTTCTAGGATCATCATCAGTAATACACAAAGAAAAATTTGAATGGAAATCAGATGGGGTATACCTTTCCGCTAGCCTTCTTTCTCAAACTGATCTCCTCAATACTAGAGTATGATGATCTTCTTCTTCTTATTCTTGTTATTATATAGAGTCTGAATCATCATCTTTTAAATCAAACTCTATTTTCTCTGGTTCTTCCTTACTTGGTAGGACTTACTGTTTAAAAACACCCTTCATTTCTATAAATACCACATCTCGGCTATACATTACCTTCTTAGTTTCTCGGTTCCAAAGATTATAACCTTTGAGACCATCTTTGTATCCAATAAAGATACACTTTTAGACCTTCTTATCTAGCTTACTCTTGTTTTCCTTTGTAACATGAACATATGCATCACAATCAAATACCTTGAGATGTGTGAGAGAAGGTTCCTTACCAATCCATACCTCTTGTGGATTCTTGTCATCCAACATTGATGAGGGTGATTTGTTGACCAGGTAACATGAAGTACCCACTACCTCTGCCAAGAATTCTTGCCATAGCCCGACACCACTGAGCATGCATATTTATTTTTCCATCAGCATCCTATTCATCATTTTGGCAACTCCATTCTATTGAGGTGTATATGGAGTAGTCTTCTTCCTTGCTATACTGCACTTCTTACACAATTTTTCAAATTCATTCCCGCAGAATTCTCCGCCATTATCTTTCCTTAGCACCTAAATTCTTTTCTCTGTTTAATTATCAACAAGATCCTTAAACTCTTTAAACCTGTCAAAAAGTTTGAATTTCTTCTTAAGGAAATATATCCAAGTATTCCTCGAGAAGCCATCTATAAATGAGACATAGTACATAGATTTTCCCAATGATGGGACCGACATAGGTCCAAAAACATCACTATGAACTAGTTGTGAGATTCCTTCTACCCTCTTTGCACCAGAGGGGAATCTTACCCGATTCTTCTTCCCATATAGACAATGTTCAAATAAATCAAAATCCAGAGAGTAGTTAGACATACCTTCAACCATACCTTTACAGTGTAGTAGTCGTATTCGAAGACCCTTCTCTCCGATATGCCCCAGTCTTTGATTCCACAACATAACCTTTTCTCCAGAGACTATAGGAGTTTTTTCTTGTTCAACTCCAATATCAGGAAAAATGGAACTATTACACCCATCACTAATAGTGCTTCCTTCCAGCTTATACAAAGTTCCAAACCAAACTCCTTTCAACAACACCATTTCTCCTCGAACCATCCTGGAGGTTTCCTTTTCAAATATTTTTTTTACCCTTGCATCATCCATTTTTATTACATAAATCAAATTTTTGGCCAAACTTGGGATGTGCAGAACACCAAGAAGTGTTCTAATCCTTCCATCTATGAGCCTCAACTTGAATTTTACTTTTCCTATGATTCTGGTTGTCGAATCATCACCTAAGAAAACATTACCTCCATCATACCTTTCATATTCACAGAACCACTCCCTATGGGGAGTCATATGAAAGGATGCCCCAGAGTCAACCAACCATGCCTCATGATCTGCATGTGTGCTTGAAGAAGCCAAGTACACATCCCCTCCTTCTTCCTTGGAGATCTTTTCTTCTGTAGAATGGGATTCTTCAGATCCCTTCTTTTTCTCAACCTTAGATCTACACTGCTTCTTGTAGTGCCCTTGTTTTCCACATCTCCAACATACCCTTACAATTTTTTTTGGATATTTAGATCTACCCTTAGACTTAGATCTCCCACTTGAGAAATTAGATCTATTCCTTTATTCAGAACGTCCTCTTGCAAATAATGTGTATGTTCTTTGTCCTTCCATATTCTTCCATCTCATCTCCTCTGACAACAAGTATGAGACCAATTCATCAAACTTCAAGGAAGTTGTATTACTATCTATGGCCACAACCAGACTATCCCAGGAGTCTGGTAAAGAACATAGTAAACTAATACATTTATCTTGATCTGAAATTTTCATCTCAACAGATACTAACTGACTTACCATAATATTGAAGGCATTTAAATGCTCTGCCATTGAGTCTCCATCTCTCATACTCAGGTTATACAACTTCTTTCTCATGAATATTTTATTTACCAGGGACTTAGACTGATACAACTTCCACAAATGTTCCCATAAATCCTTGGTTGTAGCTTCCTTTGACACATTTAGTAATACTGAATTGGAGAGACACAGTCGGATTGTGCTTTTTGCCTCCTGATCCAACTTTTTCCAGTCATATGCTGAAGTTCATGTAGGTGCAGTACCTGGATGTACCGTGATCTAATGATATTTGTACACCAACAAATCTTCCATCTTGATATTCCATAGCTCAAAATTTTTCCCATTAAACTTCTCGATCTCCATCTTCGAATTGCTTGCCATTTCTTTTCACCTGAAAAATCAATACCAAATATCTCCCACTGTAACAAGGCTTATCACAGTCCCGAGCCAAACCCTTGACCACAAAGGTGTCCCCCTAAAGTCAACAAAGATCTGATACCAAATGTATATTCTAACCTTGTACAATATCTACTGCAAACAAATATTCATTAAAAGAACAGAAAAGATGCAATGGCAAACACAAACATTACACAAAGATTTTTCCCCTGGAAACCCAAACTGGGAAAACCAACATATTCTATATTCATTCATATGTGATACATTGTTTACAATACAATATACATATAGGAGCCAACAACATCCAAAACCCTAACCAAATGACCTATATTAGTCCACAACCCTAATTCCTTAACTAGAAATAGAAAACCATTGGCAAAAACCATGTGTCGAAAAAACACCTAAATATGTTACACGTTTCTCGAGGTAGAAAAAAAAAATTCATGGGTGTTGCCTCCGATTCCCCGCACAAGGAGAATTCACCCCCCTACACCCCCCAATGGGGGGGGCACTAACTCGTGCAAAGAAGATAACACATACCCAACAAATACATGTTGCATTATATGTATATTTGGGTAGTTGAGACTAAGCTACCAACCTGATCTTGGCTGAGAATGACTTGTCCTCTTCTTCCATTGAATCTTCTGGACACAAAAGAATCTCATGTTCCAAGATATCGTAGAATTGTTTCCAAGACTTGATGGCATCTATAATTCTCAAAGTGGTGTCTAAGTGAATATCAGTGTTTGGGTTGGAATCATCTGTTGATTCATCTTGCTTCTTTCATGGTTTGTGTGGCACCATAATCCTCAGAGAAATGAAATTAACCTTATTGTGATAAGATAAGTCAGTAAGCTCTCAATTACTGAATGAAAAACTCTAATTGCAAATGGTAGAATGACTTGGGATTTGAAATGTATTTATTCATAAAGTCTATCAATCTTTGTATTGATCTACTCACAAGGTGATTATTAAAAATCTATGGAATTTATTAACTGTCGATTGCGATATTTACCCAAATCTCTAACTTCAGCCATTTATAAATGTCATTAATACTTTGGTGGTTCGGTGTTTGTAGGTTTTCAATGTAAGACGACAAAAATCCCCAGAAGGCAGAATTGCGGGAGAAAATAATCACCAACTAATCACTTTTATGTTTTAATTAATCATGATTTAAAAATCCTTTAGCCTTAAGTACTTCAGAACTTTGGTATTCATGTGTTTTTAATGAAGGATGATAGAAATCCTCTGAAGGTGAAATTCCCAAAGTAGACATTCAAACCATTATAGGTATTTCAGGGCTTCGGAACCCCAGATATCTGAAAGTTCATTTTCTTAAATGTGCAGCTCATACTTTGACACTTTGGCATTTAGGAGTTTTGGGTGCAACACAACATAAATCTCTCGAAGGCTGAATTTGCGGAGTGATTAGTTAATAGTTAATAATGATTAATTAAAATTGTTAAATATTTTATTAGCTTTTTGAAACATTTTTATTTGTTATGAAATCAAATGATTTGACACTTTGATAGTTTGGCAGTTTTGAAAGCGTGAAGTTACAATGATGAAGTCATTTTTACCGACGTGTAAAGAAAGAGGGGTGACACATTTCACCTGAAAATGTGCGAATAAGTTGACACGAATGTTTAAAACAAGTGCCAAGTGCTAGTCTAAGAAAAAATTTAATGAAACATGTCTTATAGCTCATTTGTAGACCATTTTAAAGATTATCGTGATTAACTATCTTCGAGACATAGGAGGTTCATAGATTCAGGGTTTTTGTTGTTTAGATTCCTTGAAACTCGTTAAGCGCGAAGTCCCGAAGTGATCGTTGAAGGTTTTCTTTTAAAATTCGGGTAGGTTTATAATCCGAAGAACATGAGAGCCATTTGATCAAATTTGATGCAACTAATAAATGAATGATATTGTAAGAGCCTTATTAATACACAACGATCATGGATTTATTTAATTGAAAAGAATTTCCCTAAGTTTTTTTGGTGAAATTGTATTTTTAAAATGTAAAAACAAAAGAATTTTAAATTTTAAATTTTAAAATTCTAAAGTGTTGTAACAATGTAAATTGTCTTACAAGATGAAGAAGATATTCTAAGATTAGGAGCTCGCAGTGTCATCCTTATACATATCATTCAACTGTTCATTTAGCTTACAAATAATCATTTTAATGAGATGAGGTCCATATGTGGAAATGGTGATGGAAGATGCTTTGGAAAACCCAAAGTCCAACATAAAACTAACACATATATGTTGCTTCAGATCAAAGGAACCTATGCATTCAAAGTTTCAAAATCGCGCAGGTTTTAAGAACAAGAGACAACTTAAGAATCCATAATTAGTCGAAGTTCCGCAGATCCAAATTCCTGAAGTCCCATGTCACTTCGAGCCTTTACCACTATGAGATTTTTCAATCCAGAACAGGCCAAAATCGTCGAACACCGAAAATTCAGAGTCAATAAATACTGATATACTTAATAATATGATACATTAATCTTTGGTTAATTAGAAATAAACATGGTTAATGAGTCTGGTATGTACCACTCCAAGAGTTATACAAACTCTGCATACAGAAACTCCCGAAGGGTGAAGTGCTAGAGGAACATTGTACTCATCCACGAAAGACAAGTGGCATCAATTAGAAAGGCACATGACATCATGTGATGCGAGGCCACCACATCACTCTAGGACCCTACTACTCTGGGATTTATACAAGCTCTGCATTCAGAAAAATACAAAGCCCTAAGTACCAGAGAGACATGGCATCAATTCTTTGCCGACACATGGGACCAAACTGTCGCAAACATGTGGCATGCATCAATCAAAACGCATGGATTTTATCTAGATTATAACAAGTGGCACTCATTTCAAGAATATTTTAGGTTTGTCATATGTATTGTTTCAAGTGACATGTGGAACATATTCTTTATGTGACAGGTCATCCTTTTGACCCCAAATAGATGAATTGTCACAAATCTGAATGCTAGAAGTTCCATGTCACTTTGGTCCTGCACCATTCTGGGATTTTTCAGTCTAGAACAGGCCAAAATCACCGAACGCCAAAGATCCAGACTCAGGAAATCCCAAGATACTTAATGATAAGATACATTAATCTTCTGTTAATTAGAAAAAAATATGGCATGTATCACTCTGTGAGTTCTACAAACTCTCCATACAGAAATTCTCGAAGGTCGAAGTGACATAGGAACGTGGTACTCATCCGTGAAGGACATGTGACATCCATCAGTAAAGACATGTGACATCATGTGACGGGAGGACACCACATTACTCTGGGGACATACTACTCTACGAGATATACAAGCTCCTCATTCAGAAACGTATGAAGACCTAAGTATTAGAGAGATGTGGCATCAATCTGTCGCCAACACATGGAATGGAACTGTCACAAGCATGTGGCGTCCATCAGTTAATACACGTGGCTCTCATTTATATCATGACATGTCACTCCAAGAGTTTTTCCATCAACACCAAACACAATTCTCCCAAAGCCCAGAGCCTCGAGTAGTCAGAGTATCAAAATCCTGAATTATTTAATGCTAATATTATATTAATCTCGGGTTAACAAGTAAATAGCCTTGGTTAATGAGTTCGGATGCAGACCATGACACATGGAATTCATTTAAAGAATATTTTGGGTTGTACATATGTACTATTTCAAGTGACATGTGGCACATATTCTCTCAATGACACGTCATCCTTTGACGTCAAGACGCTACATCACTATGGGAGAATGTCACTCCAGAAATATTTCCATCCAGAGAAAACACAGTTCTCTTGAATCCCAGAGCCCCTAAGAGTCGAAGTTAGTTATATTAATCTCAGGTTAACAAGGAAATAGTCTTGGTTAAATTTTTTGGAAATTTTGTCTTCTGGAGGATATGTATGCTATACGTCCTCCAACTCTTGAAGTCTTGAACTCCAAAGTGAGGAGAGGTCAGGACATCACTACGGGAGAAAGTCACTTTGGGAGATATTCATGCTCTATGTTCAAAGATTCCCGAGATCTAAGAAATTTGTGCTATCACTAAATATTTATAGGGGAGTTCTAAAATTGGAAATTTTTTAAAACTTTAGTAGGGATGCTAAATTCATAGGTTCTCGTATATCACACATTCCAAAGTGATCGACGACTAACATTCATTTCATAAAAAAAGGCGCCTGAGCATTAATCTCGTAGCGCAATTCTGGCATTGAAACCATTTAATTTTTGAAAGTATTATTATTCTAATTATACTGTGAGTTTTTCATAATTCATCTTTCTTTTATTTTCTTAATAACATTCCATAATTTTTTCCTACTGTGAGTAGTGTAGCAAATAGCTACTAAAAAAAACACAAATATTCCCATCACTTGCAACTTGACATATTGCTGGAATCTGAATATCAATCTTGGAAAATTCCCTTCCTATGTTGTAGGTTTTATCTCTTTAATCTATTTATGGAATTCATTTTTAATGATATTTATATAGTTCCAAGTGACTTTCATCCCAAGTAAGTAATATCCATTTCATTCTATTAGATAGACCATTTGGCTTGTCTATTTGTATATGTATTAGGATAAATAAAGTTATATGTGGTGTCAAAAAAACCCATATAATTTTCTTTGAAAATGTGTTTAGTGTCAAATATTCTTTGATATTCTTGTGTGATCTATGTTTTTTCTAGTTTTTTCTATATATCAACACACACCTAATATGATTGTTTATTTTCAGGAGTTTTCAACTCATTGAAGTTAATTTAAACTGTGTTAGAACAAGGTGTCGAGACAGAAGAAGATGCCCTTTTCCTAAAAAAAAAATCCGTGAGTAGCAAGCACACTTTGTAGATGTTGATATGCATTTGCGCTCCAGGAAGATGAATTGTTAGATGAAAATTCAGTATAGTAGAACCTGAAATATTTTTAACATGTCTATCGAGTTGATTGTTTTTGGAAATAATAATTTTTTTTTAAGGTTTTATTTCTGCGGATATTCTTGCATATGTATTTACAAGTTCCATTGATCTTTGGCATTGGTAGTTAACTGTGGGCTAGAATTTTCACTTGTTTCCAATCCAATATTTTATCCACATACTCATTTTGTATTGTATTTGTATCATTGAAAACGGTGTGAGCAACTACAAATACAAACTATAACTTGATTTTTAGATGTAACTATGTATAGTTGATTTATAGACCTTATTGATGTTTGGCCTTTGTAGATAACAACAGGTTAGCATAATTTTTCATTCTTACTGTGATAATGCCTTAAAAAAACTAAAATAAGAAACAATTTTTTCCAATTCAATACTCACAAAAGAAAAATTATGATCCCATAATATTCACGTTTTTCAATTCGATAATATGGAGGTTGATTTGGTAGATCAAAATATCAATCACTTCAGACGAATGGGGTGCGTCTGGGGTACCTTTGAGAACAACTAATTCTTTGATGAAGATTTTTTTTTATTGCAAACTGTGAGAGTAATTGTGTTTTTGATACATTGTTTAATGCATTGAAATATTATTTTAAGTATTAAACTTATTGCAACAGATTATTCATTGAATGGTTTGTTGTTTCCCTCTGTTTTTACCTCTATTATGGCACTTGTCTGTCATTAGTGCAATAGTATCCAAGGAGATCCCTCATCCATTTCATCTTTCCAATCTCACCATGCTCTTTTCTTGGTGAACGAACCCTCTAACTGATCAATAAATTGAAAAGAACGAGTATTCCAAACTTGTGGTGGCCTAGCTCTGCCCTTTAGTAGTCAGGTGCATAATTTATGACCAACAACAACTATGAAGTCCTTTAGACAACTCCACATGCACTTCAATCAAATAATAGAGAAAGTGAGTCATTCTTGTAGTTTCCAGGATGTGTTTGCATAAGAGAAGCATAAAAAAGATACAGATAAATCAGTGGAGGGTTGTTGAAATAAACTTATTGTATTGTAAACTCGAGCGTAAGTATAACAATGACGAACTTGAATTTTAATTTTTTGTGGTTGATAGAATATTCTCATTTGAATTCACCTAGAATATATCTTTTTGTTTTTCAAAATATTTCCAAGGAAGAATTTTGGTAATTTCATTAATCAAGAAAAAGTGGTTAAATGAACTACATATTACATTTTCTCCACAGAGCCTACATTAAAAGGAAAGGCATGTCTTGTATATTTATTAACATCATAGAAAAACCACTAATATCCTAAATCTATTATCCAGTCATAATCCAAAAACGAGGACCATGAGAACCTTGAACTACAATACCAAAGCACATGATCAAAAGTCTGGCAAACATAACAGAGGAAAAAATCAACAAATATTGGGCAGTGTATCCCATCTATAACCAAATTCCCAAATGGGCACCAATAAATTCATTGATTACTCTATTACTATGAACCAAGATGACTATGAATATTTTCTTATGATATTACTATCAACCAAGATCACGTTGACTTGACAATGTTCTAACATTTCTAGTTCTGGAAAAGACTGTCAATGTTTAACTTAATGGAATTTGAACAACGTCAAATTTGCAGTATTATTGAAAATGCATGATGGTTCTCTTTAGAGGAGAAAGAGATTTTGATGTCTCAAAGGATGGAACTTATTTATTCATAATTGGGTACTTTGTATGAGGTCTTTCCTCATGCTTCTGATTCCTGGACCGACCAATCTTATGCGCCTCCAGTTCACTTTGTCATGGTACTACAAAACTTTATTCAAATCTAGATTGGGTAACATGGATAGAGCCAGCTCATATTGTCTCATTTCTTGTCAACAAATGATATGATTTTTTATTATTTTTGGTTCAGTCGATATGTAATATGGCATTGTCCTCATTTAAGGTAAATTTTCGATGGACGGGAAATTGTGTAGCATGTAGACATTGTTTTCCTTTTTTTGTAGGTATATTTCATATGACAACTCTATCAACCTAGGAAGCACATATTTTAATACAAGTTTTCTAATTGTTCAATGTACAATTGTGTTGCTGAGGGTTCAGATGAAAGCATTGATGCAATGTCTATATATGTAAGGGAATTTTGTACCACATCACAGACAATCAATTGTGTCATCATTTATGAACACAGAGATAGAAGAAGGAGAATTTAATTTGGCAAATAGAGGATCAAAGGGGGTCGAGTAGGCATTTGCTGCAACCAAAACACACTCAACCTGCGCATGTGAGCATAGTAGTTAATATATTGAACAGTATAATATATATGTGCACAACAAAAAACCTGCACAAAATCTTTTAAGGCAATTTTTTTGTGGAAATTGTGGGTGGAAGAGTATATGTAGACGTACAACAGTTGTGGAGCTAGTTAGTTACTTGAGATCCTGTAATATGTCTGTTTGGAATTTTATTACAAATGTTGCTTGGGTTGTATGAAAGATTCTTTCCTTGCTTAATTTTTGAACAACATAATTGGAAATTTCCCTTTAGGCAAATGTTGTTCCATTGAGGAAAATAAATTTGCATAGGTGTCGAACAATTGTAGCTGCACCATGGAACAATTTAATAGTTGTGTAATATTTCTGAGATATATGAGCATGTGAAAGAGAAGGACAAAAATGGGCATGGAAAACATTACCATTTCTTTGTCGTTGTCCGAGTTTCCATCTTTTATATGGAGAATGTGTTGCGAGCCAAATTTTCTTGCAAATGTGACAATTGCACCAATGGTTCCAATTGGTAAATGTCGTTGTTCTCTGCAAATTGGATAATTGTTGTGTTCAGTACAAAATGATATTCTTAGAAAACCGTGGGAAATTTTTGCACAACACTTGTTTCATTGAGCGATATAATCTAATCAAAATCACCACGGTCATATACTATTTTCGGTAATATATTGAAATTTGTAATGGATATCCCATTACCCGAAAATATATTTTCTACATGTTTATGGAGAAGTTGTGTAGGGATATTCAGTGTAACTGTCATCATGTCTTTATTGTCTATCATGTCTACATGCATAATGCATCTAGTTTGTTTTCCTTGTCCAAGTAGGTGCTATACACGACCATTATGTATATGACAAACATTTGTCCAGTTTGGAAGTTGTTCAAGCCTTCTATTGATAGTATATTGTGTGGTATAAGTTTAGACCTGGTGACATTTTTTGAACAGGAAAAGTAATGTGAATGGTAGTTTGTATCTTTTTTTTTTTTTTTTTGCATGAATGTACAAGTAGATGCACAATTTGGATAAAGTATGTAGGTTAGAGTTTTGTAACCATACCTCTTAGTCTCTAGACCTTGCACTATGTTGGGCATTTCACTTGTACTCGTTGATACTTCTTGTGAACTAAAAATCATGTGTTGTAGATGACATCAACATATTTACCATGGCATAAATGAATAAATAATTGAGTATATTTGTTTCCTAAACATATCAAGAGCATAATTTATGAATCTTTACCTTTGGCCTTATTGTTGTGTTGATGTTTGCGATGATTGAATACTCATGCCCATGTCACTTGTCCAAATTTTTCTCATGCAAACATCTGTACATCGAACATGACAACAACTAAATATGAATATCCATTATATATTGTTCATAATTGATATGGATGTACATTAAGAACACACATTGTGTTTGATTTACTATCACTGTTGGTATACCTTTTGGAAGATTGTACTTCATCTTCCTCTATTGTGGCACATAAGACTTCATCCTCTTGTTCAATTAGTGTATTTTTTTTCAATGTAGTAATGAAGAGAATAAAATAGACATGAAGGTACGTTTCTATGTAGCAACACATGTAAAAAGATTAAATACAATTTTATCTATTTCAATGTAGCAGCACATAAAATACAATTGACATGAAGATAAGTTAATATGTAGGAATATATGTAGTAGCTACATATAAAAAACTGAGTTGAAAAGTAGTATAGTAAATATACAAACAATACATGAAATACAACGCAATAGAGTATGGAATAAGGGTAGAATCATGCACCTTCATATGTCTTCTTCTACATTTTTGGTTAAGAGTCCTTCGGCTTGTCCAATTATTCTATTTGTTTCAAAGTGGAAACGTACAAAATACAATGAACATGAATGTAAGTTGGTATGTAAGGAAAAACAAGCAATATGTACATATAGTAAATGAGAATCAAAGGAATAGAGTAACAAATAGAGTTAGAAGCATGCACGTTTTTTTTCTTGGTCCATGTTTGTGGTTATATAGAAACCTTTTTGTCCAAAATCTATTACAAACCATAAAATATTAAGAAGTTGGATGATCCTGGCTGAATAATTTGTTTTTGTACAATAAGTATATAGATATTCTTTGTGACATGGAAATATGATTTTGTAATATGTTTGATGTTTATTTCATAATTCAAGTATGATACAAATTATATCGTGATCAGACCAATATGTGTCTAAGATAAAGAGGGTGTATTTTGAAATGGGAACATTTAATCATGCATGGTCAATAAGTGTGTTTTGTACATGGTTTATATTACCCAAAAGAAAGTGGAGACTCTAATTGCACATGTAGTTTTCCAATTTGTTTGTTCTGTCATTATTTTGTAGCATGTCAACATTGAAGTCTCCTATAATGATAATGGTTTCGTTTAGATGTAAATGTCGTAATGCATTTGAAACAACATTCAGTATTGTAATGTTTCCCCATATTTACCAAAAATAATACACAATTTTTTTTTTCTTAGGAAATTAAACCTCTTCTCTTTCGGACAACTTACCATGAAAGAATTATAGTCATTGCATACAGGTAATGTCGTCAATAACTATAACACGAGATTTTGTCCTTACTAGTTATCAATATGACATTCCGACCTTATAATCTTACTAATTTCCCTTCTGAATTATTTAACACTATATAGGAAAATTTTACCCATAAGGGTCAAGGTAACGATACTATACCCTCGTCCCTTGGATATTTTTAAAGATTACTAGCGGTTAGTAACCTACAAGACTTATACTATTGACATCCCTTTACATTTAGTGTTACCAACTTCCCATATGTATAATTTTCCAAATTATTTCTAAGGCCTTTAAATTCATCTCCACTTTATACATAACCCTTCATATTGGTGAACGAGGGGGTAACCACAAGACGAACACCCTCACCCTTAAATATGGTCGCAACTCGTGACATATAAGGTTTATGTGCTTACACCCTTGTTAAAAGAATAGATCTATACAATCATAATACTCCAGGTTTTAAGACAAAGGGATACTACATTACTTTCACATGATTCAATACTAGTCTTGAAAACATTGGTTGTGATTTTAACTTAACTATCAACGACCTATCAATTGGTCATCCACCTGTCATGAATAGTTACCTTTGCCCCAACGAATTTGTTACTCCTTTGAACTGAAAGGGCAGTAGGTCTGCAAGTTAACACCGTTTCCTGAATGGGAGGGGGCGATTTGTATAAGGGCATGAACTTCTTAACTAGACATCACATCTTGTAATAAAAGGGAAATGAAGATGAGACAGGAGTGTCACATGCAAGCTTAGAATTCCTATCAATCCATTAAAGGTCACAGTACTAAGATAGTTACTTATCAACCATTGTGACCAATGTAGACCGACTACCTTTGTCATGTCACATGGTGCAGTACTAGAATACAACCTTCATTAAACCCGTTTGGGTAGTTACTGAGACAGACCACTGTTAAAATCCCCTATGAATCAATTTGGGCGTTTTAACCTACGTGACATTCGTTATTCCATTTTTGTTACAGGCACAGTGGTATGTCATGTCCTGAGTGCCGGTAGAGAAAACCTCAGGCATCCTGTGCCCCTATTGCACTGTACAGGTAAGAACCACTTGCGTTCGCATCTTGCACTTGTATGATACTGGTTATATTTTTATTTAAAGGTGGTTATCATAATGTCTCGTCCCTCCACTCTTAGTTCAAATTTTTGCAAAGTCTTTAAGGGTCTACATCTCTCTGTGTTTTCACAGTATTGTTCCCCTTTGAAATCCATTTTCATTTTCATTTCATTCCTGTCATTTGGTTGGCGAATTTCTTCCTCTTTCAGATGAAATATCTCTAGAGTATCTCCTGCGCTATGGATAGTTAAATAGTGGTGACATAGGGTTTCTTTTACCTTTCCTATGAGGTAGGCGTTCACTGCTCCAGATTCCATTAGGCGGTTTTCTGGTTATTGAATTTGGGAAGGGTTTCGAGAATAATAATAGGGTTCTATCAACCAACAACACCCTAGTAGTTTTCCTGAGGTGTAACCTCCTATTTGATTGGGGAATTCTCGTGGCATACCCGACATTTACCCCACCATGGATTAAAGTTTATCAAGGCTTCTCCTGAACAAATCCAATGTCAATATTCCTGTGAAACCCAAAGCTTTCCTCATGAGGGTTCTATATCTAGGAGAGGGATTCGCTCTTGTTGTTTCAACTTATTATTGGTTCTATTCTACTGTATTCTTCATAGATTCTAGATGGTTTAACTTGTACACTTATATTCGAGATAATGAAGTCGTAGATCAACTCTCTACACTGTGTGATGTTTCTTGGCTACTATGTAAGATTTTCTTAAGTCAGGGATTATTCCACTGTCCTATTCGCGCATGATCGAAGAGATGAAAGAAATTTAGATCCACACTGTGTAATTCATTTTGGGAGAAAAAGGACCTTAGTGAATTTCCACAATGTTCTAGGTCTTCCATTCCTGAAATTATTTTAAAAATAAGAGGGTAGAAATTCTCTAGAACTGTCTGTAATCCAAACTTATGCATTCACTGTGGAGTACGTTTCATACTGTATGCTACTTATGATTATGGTTTTCGATTGTTTCTTGATTATGTCTTTTATGAATTTATTTATTAGGTTGGATTTCTATGATCTAATGATGTGACCCTTTTCCTTTAACTACGAGGGTACCCATCAACCAATGCTTGGTATGCTCCACCCAATGGGTTCGTGGGTGACTACCTCAATGATGTAAGGTGATAGGACGATGTTGTTCCAGCATTGCAAGCTAAGTGAAAATCTTTACACTTATCTGCATTACTTATTTGAAATCATTTTGTTTGAGTGATTGTGATTATACTGCATACCGACTTTGAATTTATTTAATGATGGCTTAAAACCTAATTAAAAATTTCTCTTGATTCTTTTATAGGCATGCACGCATTTGAAGTCTCTGGACCCCTTTTGACAGCCTCCCATGCAGGTACTTGGGTTTCATTTTACAACGTTTGTTAAGGAAAATTGTACTTCAAGTTCTATTGGAAGGAAGGGTTTGTCTTGGGGTATATATATCATGAAATTTCATACTAGATGTCTATAACAACTACTTTACTGTACAATTCGTTTTTAAAGAAAGACATAAGGAAAAACCCCTTTTGAAATGCGATTTCTTTTTTTTTTGAACTTTATAAGCACGGTAATGCGTAAGGTTGGGGAGTCACTTGAGTAACTATCCATCCTTGGAAACTGGAGAGAGTTTTTAAGAATTTGAATTACAATATTTCTTTGTGTACTATTGACATAAAACATTACTGTATTTACTTGCTCCAAGCTTGTGGCATACTATAATGTACCCAAAATTTACATAAAAAAAATAAATTAATTGGGTACTTTGAGGTGCTCTTGTGTCCCAAAAACTTTCAGTCAATCATTAGCCATATTGTACAATAGTCCTATTTTCTTTTACTTCCCTATCCTATTTTTAATGTATGATCGCCTCTTCCTATTGCAATATTGTGTTATATATGAGTAAAAGTATATAACTAAGGATATATTGTTTTTATCAAAACTTAGTACTATCCAACATTTTCGTTTTAGGTTCAAATCCAACTTATATGATATGGAGGTGTAACTACTTAGAACCACTATCATATTAGTGCGATGGTCAAAGATGTAAGGGCCTTACAACTCCCATTTTGATATACCATTATAGAGTCTAAAAAGAAGAGGTTAAACATTACATAGAAAAATACCTTTAACCAGATAACGTTTAGGCATGTATTGGTCACTGTTTTTCATAATTGAATCAATGCACGTAGAGGCTAAACTTGGGAAGGTTATAGTTATATTTGTGCCACTAAATACTTCCTCGATAATTAATGAAATTAGGCTATCCACTTCGGAAATGTTAACGCATTGGCGGTTAGGTTTAACGTGCAACCAGAATAGCAAGGAGAAAATTGTACCCTAAGTAGGCCACCTAGTGTACCTTACAATTAATATTCTAAGGAAACGATAGAGGTCGATACTATCTTGCCTTAATGGCTTGTCTGCGAAATTTAAGATGTCCTGGGATAATTCTATTTAGTTCAGTACTCTGCTTGTGTGCCCCAATGTATTGTCAACAACTTACCATATTCACATGGCCCAGGTACGATTATCACCCATCCCCATTACTCCATGCGAAGGGTTATTTCAGGGCTTTCATTTTCATTTTGGCCTTGTCTCAGTGAAGAAAGAACGAGAGTTTCAGACCATTCCCTGTTTGGCATTCATCTTGGCATCGTAGTCATGAGTTCGTGATTTGGACTTTGTTCTGGGTGGAAGAGAACTTGGAAGAACTTCTCGACGGGCAACCCTATGCGAGGTAAGTCGCCTTTGACTATTCTTTTATTTTTGCCTTTGGATCTCTCTGTCTCCTCAAGCAGATCCCTTCATACTCAAGTTCCCCAGTCAGTTTCCTCAGTAGCGTTCTTGATTTTATTTTGGGGTTACTGTGGTAGTATGGGGTCAGTGGTACCCTAGCAATGGTTAGGTTTTGCACAGTTTACCCTTTTCTGTGTACTAGCCTTTCTTTCAAGACCGAACCATTTTACTCTTGTGGAAGAACTTATCACAGTGTCCTTTATAATTATGTCTTTGGAGCATACTATTTTGGATTGAACTCCTCTTACTAGGCTTGGACCCATTCATCGGCTAGTCTCCTAGTTGACAGAGTTTTATGACCAGGTTTTCCTTGCTTGAGTGCATAACAGACCTTTCGGCATAGTGTTGATCCTTAATATCTGTATTTAATTAATAAATTTACCTTTGTTATTATACCAATTAGTGGTGATGCTCTATTGGTCGAAGGCGTCCAACCCTTTTTGTTTATACTTAGAATTTACATTGGTTTTATATTTTCCATGTGATTTATGTATTACTTTATGATCATCATACACATATTATTCCCTAAAATGTTTTCTTCGTATTAAATTACTAGTATTCATCACTAATGATGGGCCCCTTTGATTTGCGAGGATACCCATGAGGGAGTCTCGAGCTCCTCTTCCCTTTTCGGTCTGGGAGGCACACGATTTGGCGTGATGGCGAAGGGTATGAAGCCCTCCATTACAGTTAAGTATATATTTGACCCCCCTTTCTAAATATATTTTCTTCCTTAACTTGATTATATTATCTCTCTCGAATATATTTTAATGTTTCAAAATACTTTTTGCAGGGTTCGATCACACAGAAGCATGGGAAGCAATCTCTTCACTCCCTCAAGAGGTATTCAGGTTCCATGCAGAATACCTCTCCGCCTAAGTTTTTTTTTTCGAGTTTACTAGCACCGAGGGTCAAGGCTATGTCCCATCCTTATTACTTTGAAGACTTTTCGTCCCAAATTTTGTATTAGTTGGTTAAGGGTACGCCCTAATTTATGTTAATAATTTGGTACTTAGAAAAGAACTCAAAGCTTGCGCCTGGTTGGATTTGTGATATAATTTTCAAAAGGATTTATTCCCCGACCAATCCTTCTCCCATTTCCATGTGAAGTCAAAAATTACTAGTGTAGTGAATTCAAATCCACCTATGTTATGTCATGGTTTTTGTAATCTCTAGACAACCGTTCCTTTTGAAGTAATAAAATCATCATATATTGATTTATTCAGTTGTGGATATTTATGAAAATAATGAGTTCCGAACTGTCATTTTTTGTGTTTATCATCTTCCTTTATATTTCCAAAAACTAGTTTGTATTACAGAGTTTGAATTCGTTTCCTGAGTTATTCTAGTAATTTTTCAGAATTCTTCTTATTACTCGTTACAAAGTCATTCCCAATATGATTTGTTGTGCATGGTAGTACAGTAATAAACCTAGTACAGTAATAAGTGCGCCTAAGGGTTTTTTTTCCACTGGAATTGTGCGATTATATTCATGACTTCTAGGTTTCATTCAACCTTAAGAGTATTTCCTAACTATATGCACGTACACTTATTTCTGATATAAAATTAGCATTGGTAGGAATTTAACTTGAGTCTATTCCATCCATTTGTAATTTGACTTGTGAACCAATTACATGAATATTTCGTGGAAATCTTATACTTGTAGGATTCCATCCCGATTTGGGGTGTTGCTGTACCGGTTGGACATAATAAAGAAAAAAGACATTTGTCCGCGTTTGAATTATAATAGGTCGAAGACTTCCAGAATTCATATTTGTTTTCTATGTGATTACTTTGTTCCTTTATAAAAGATAACCACCCTATCTTGCCCTGATTAACATAATACACAGTGGCTTCGCTATGCAATTTACTATTTACATTTTGTTCTTACTACAGATATTACTCAAGCGTTTTATGAGTCTAATCATCAAAATAAATAGCATTATTCCTATAACAAAAGCTTGTTGTGATACTGTAGGTGAAATCTTTAATCAACATAATCATTACTAATTTACTACTAATACCTTACTGATATATATATATATATATATACTCCAATTTTTCTGTAATGGGGTCTTTGAAATTTGCAGAATTATTTTTCATACGTATATGTTTATATATATATTATTCCTTGACTATGTTATATCCAATTCACTTCAGCTTCATTATTCTGCTTATACAGAACTCCCATTATATAATGTATATATGTTCGTAATATACCTGTACAGGTTCTATATGCATATCAAAAATAATCTTAGTGATACAAGGTGTATTTACTTTGCAACTGACCTTGCATGTTCATTAGTGGAGACTCATTGTATTCTATAATTACCTACATGAAATATAATTCATCATAGATATTGGTACGCTTGAATTCAATCACATCATGCAAACAATTTAGTTTTTGCTCAACATAATTAATTAAAAGCGAGATGCAACTTGTAGTTTATACTATTATGAGAGTAGTAACCTCTACAGAACTTGTATTACTAGTTAATATGTTCAATGACATTAGTATTTAACCAATACCACGTCCCAATAAAACAATTCCATTTATAGCTAATGATTAGGAAGTATTTGGTAGGTCTTTTTCACCACAACATTCGACCAGAAGTTCATTCATAGAAGTAAACAAATTGCATAACATAACATTTAACCAGAGAAAGGTAGAGTAGAATATATGAATCGATTTGTGGGGAGCGAAAGGGAACAACCACGTTCCTCCCAACTGTACAACAGGGTAGCCAATCTACTTTCCCGATTCACCCCCTAGCTTGACCATGAATCCATGAGGGCGAACTTGAAATCTCCTCTTCAACAATTTCCTTCAATTTTCAGCATATTCCTCTTGCCTCACACTCACTCAGTAGTGTTCATAACAACAAGGGAAAAAAATCAATAGTGTCCTTTCCCAGCATACTTGGCAGCGTCCTTCCTTCACACATAGGTTATTTATCCATAATCTCCTTTTGCCTAGGTCCTTTTCCCTCCCTTGGGAATTTTCACAGCTCTCTAAATCCATGATTTTCAGGGGCTGCCAATGGCCAAATATATGATTTTCCACTTGTAATAATCAGCCCATAGGTAGTTCCAACATTTTCCCCACTCATGGAGTCATGGTCAACTGAATTTAACATGGTTGTTCCATTTGTCCTCCTGCAGTCAATGTAAAATATTCTATTTTCATACAAGTGTCATAGTCAAATAGTTAGTTGGGTCAAATCAGGTCTTTGCCCAACAATCATAATAATTAATTACAATTATCGAATTCAAAATTCAGAATTGCTATAAATGGCAAAAAAATTCCAAATTCGAATTTACTAAAAATGGAATAATTTTCCAACAAATTTGAATTTCAAAAATATTTTATTTTTTGGGGGGATGTCACATCCTTTCCTCCTTCTCTAAAACACTGTCCTCAGTGTTCGCTCCTTTCTTGGAACAAGATTGGATGATATTTCCACAAATCTCACTCCAACTCCCAAGTGGCCTCCTCAGTCTAAAGTGTTTCCATTGCACCTTTACCTGAGTGAAGACTCTGTTCTGAAGTGATATTTCTCTCCATTCTAGAATATGTAGGGGTTCCACCTGGAACTTGCCTTCAGGTTCCACCTGCACCAAGTTCCAATCAATTATATGAGTACGGTCATGAATATATTTTTTCAACATGGAAGTGCAAGTTGGTATGCTACGGTTCCAATTCGAGTTAGTATCTCGAAGGGCACACAAAACTTGGGTGCCAGCTTGACATAGTTTCCTAAATTCAATGAGATTTTTTGGGATTTGACCTTCAAATAAACATGGTCTCCCACTTGAAATTCCAAGTGTCTTCTTTTCTGATCTGCATAGCTCTTCTGTCTGTCCTATGATTCTTTCAAGTTCTGTTGTACCTTTCTTACCATGTTCTCCATTTCTTGGAGAATCTCTGGTCGAACCATGAGTCTGTCAATCGAGTTATCCCAGCTAATTGGAATCGTACACTTACTGTCGTATAATATTTCGAAAGGGCTCAACTTAGTCGAAGTTTGGTACCCATTGTTCTATGCAGATTCTACCAAGTGTAGATAGTCTTCATACTTGTTCGGTTTTGTTCTTACGTACATGCGGAGCATATCCTCTATGATTTGTTTTGTCCTTTCGGTCTGTCCATCCGTTTTTGGATGATAACTTGTACTAAAATTCAAATTAGTATTTATCCCTGTAAACAATTCCTCCCAAAAAGCGGATGTGAATTTTACGTCTCTATTTGAAATCACCATTTTAGGAATACCATGCAGTCTAAAAAAAAATTTCATGAATATTTCAACAATGTTTATAGCTTTAAAAGTAGACTTTACAGGAATAAAGTGTGCAAACTTACTGAGTTTATCAATTACAACCATCATAGAATCATTTTATTTTTGAGTTTTAGGCAAACTTGTTATAAAGTCCAGTGATATGGTCTCCCATTTCCATTCTGGTATTGGTAATGGTTGTAATAGGTCCACTGAATGTTGGTGCTCGGTCTTAACCTATTGACAATCTTGGCACCTATCCAAGTACTATGTTATTTTTCCCTTCATCCCTTCATATTAGGCCAGTAAAATAGTTTTCTAACTGCTGATATTGTTTTCTAGTAACCTAGATGGCCAGAATACGGTTTCTTATGCACTTCATCCAAAACTGTTAATTTTAACTCTGCTAAAACTATTATGTAAAGTTTGTTCCTAAATCGTAATAGTCCCTTCTTGTCAATACTTAGATATGGTTTATCTGAGTTTGCGATACCGTTTTGTAATTTTTCCATCATCTTAGTGTATTTTCCATCGTTAATACATGTCGTCCTTATTCTTTGTTCCAGATCACTTTCTGCCCTGCTGATATTTATCTCAAATAACCCATGGACTCTTCTGCTTAAAGCGTCTGCTACTTTATTTTCCTTACCCTTGATATGTCTGACCTCAATTTCGAATTCTCTCAAGAAGGTTAGCCATCTTTCTTGTCTTTCATTAAGATCTGGTTGGATAAACAGATATTTCACTCTACTATTATCTGTCAATAGTAAAAAAATTATGCCCATTATGTAGTTTCGCCACATTTTTAAGGCGTGTATTACTGCCGCCAATTCTAAGTCATGAGTGACATAATTTCATTCACGTTCTTTTAATTTCCATGAGTCATAACAAATAACGTGTCCTTCCTGAGTTAGGACACCACCTAGTCCTTCTTTACTTTCATCAACACATACAGTGAAGTCTTTATCTGGGTCTGCTACCTTCAATATGGGTACAGTTGTCAATAATTCCTTCAACTTGTTCCCTTAAACTTGGTCCCTTTCTTTTGTAATGACGTGATAGGGTATGCTATCTTGGAAAACCCTTCTATAAATCTATTGTAATATCCAGTGATTCCCATGAATGACCGGATATCCGCTACATCCTTAGGTACCAACCATTCCATAATGGATTTTATCTTCTTCAGGTCTATGACAATGCCTTCTGCTGAAATTACATGTCCTAGATATTTCATTTCTTTTTGATAAAAGTCACACTTGTCAAATTTGGCGTACAGTTTGTGTTTCCTCAATGTTTGCAGAACTATACTTAAGTGTTCATCATGTTCTTCCTCTGTTTTTGAATAGACCAGAATATCATTGATAAATACTACCACGAAATTGTGTAAGTACTGACTGAAAATACTGTTCATCAGGCACATAAATGTGGTTAGTGCATTGGTGAGTCCGAAAGGTATGACAATGAATTCATAGTGTCCATATCTTTTCTGAAACACTATTTTTCTTATGTCCTCATCTTTTATCCTAACTTGATGATAACCAGATCATAAATCCAACTTTCAAAAGATCTTGGCCCCACCTACTTGATTGAACAGATCATTTATCCTTGGTAAGGGGTATTTATTCTTAATAGTCATTTTGTTCAGTTGTCTATAATCGATACATAGCCTTAGAGTACTGTCTTTCTTTTTCACAAAGAGGACTGGTGCCCCCAATGGTGAAACACTCGGTTTGATATACTCTTTGTCCAACAATTCTTGTAATTGTATTTTTAATTCTGTCAATTCTGGTAGACTCATTCGGTAAGGTGATTTTGAGATAGGGGCTAAACCTAGTAGTAGGTCTATGGAGAAGTCTATTTCCCTTCTAGGAGTTAATTTTGGTATCACATCCACAAAAATGTCTCTGAAATCACGTAGGACAACAAAGTATTCTAACTTTGGCTTATCTTATTTTTCTAACAGATTTGTTACTTGGATGGCATAAACTTGACATCCCTTTCTCATACATTTCTTGAGTTGCATCACTGAAACTTGTCTGTCTGATACAGGTTTTGGTATACATTGGGTTGTTCTAACAGTGCCAAAATCGTCTTTATAGCTAAGTATCTTTGTATAAAAATCTAGTACTGCTTTATGTTGTTCCAACCAATCCAT
>ML778012.1:1321535-1340060 GCA_009831015.1 Picea engelmannii
GTATATAACTAAGGATATCTTGTTTTTATTGAAACTTAGTACTATCCACCATTTTCGTTTTAGGTTCAAATCCCACTTATATGATATGGAGGTGTAACTACTTAGAACCACTATTATATTAGTGCGATGGTCATAGATGTAAGGGCCTTACAACTCCCATTCTAATAGACCATTATAGATTCTAAAAAGAAGAGGTTAAACATTACTTAGAAAAATACCTTTAACCAGATAATGTTTAGGCATGTATTGGTCACTGTTTTGCATAATTGAATCAATGTGCATAGAGGCTAAACTTGGAAAGGTTATAGTTATATTTGTGCCACTAAATACTTCCTCGATAATTAACGAAATTAGGCTATCCATTTCATAAATGTTAATGCATTGGCTGGTAGGTTTAACGTGCAACCATAATAGCAAGGTGAAAATTGTACCCTAAGTAGGCCACCCAGTGTACCTTACCATTAATATTCTGAGCAAACGATAGAGGTTAATACTATCTTGCCTTATGGTCTGTGTGCAACATTTAAGATGTCCTGGGATAAGTCTATTCATTTCAGTACTCGTCTTGTGTGCCCCAATGTATTGTCGACAACTTACCATATTCACATGGCCTAGGTACGATTATCACCCATCCCCATTACTCCATGCGAAGGGTTATTCCAGGGCTTTCATTTTCATTCCGGCCTTGGCTAAGTGAAGAAAGAACAAGACGTTTCATACCATCTCCCATTTGGCATTCATCTTGGCATCATAGTCATGAGTTCATGATTTGGACTTTGTTCTAGTTCGAAGATAACTTGGAAGAACTTCTTGACGGGCAACCCTATGCGAGGTAAGTAGCCTTTGACTATTCTTTTATTTTTGCCTCCGGATATCTCTCTCTCGTCAAGAAGATCCCTGCATACTCCAGTTCCCTGGTTAGTTTCCTCGGTAGTGTTCTTGATTTTATTTCAGGGTTACTATAGTAGTATGGGGTCGGTGGTACCCTAGAAATGCTTAGGTTTTTCACAGTTTACCCTTTTCTCTGTACTAGCCTTTCTTTCGAGACCGAGCCATTTTCCTCTTGTGGAAAAAATTGTCATGGTGTCCTTTATAATTATGTCTCCGGAGCATACTATTTTGGATTGATCTCTTATTACTATGCCTGGCCCCATTCATCGGCTAGTCTCCTAGTTGACAGAGTTTTATGACCGGGTTTTCCTTGCTTGAGTGCATAACAGACCTTTCGACACAGTGTTGATCCTGTAATCTCTGTATTTAATTAATAAATTCATCTATGCTATTAGAACGATTAGTGGTGACGCTCTACTGGCCGGAGGCATCCAACCCTTTCTATTTATATTTAGAATTTACATTGGTTTTATATTTTCCATGTGATATATGTATTACTTTATGAACATCATATGCATATTATTCCCTAAAATGTTTTCTTTGGATTAAATTACTGGTATTCATCACTCATGATGGGCCCCTTTGATTTGCGAGAATACCCATCAGGGAGTATCAAGCTCCTCTTCCCTTTTCAGTCTAGGAGGCACACGATTTGGCGCGATGGCAAAGCGTATGAAGCCCTCCATTACAGTTAAGTATATATTCGACCCCCCTTCTAAATACATTTTTTTCCTTGATCATATTATCTCTGTCGAATATATTTTAATGTTTCAAAATACTTTGTGCAGGGTTCGATCATGCAGAAGCATGGGAAGCAACCTCTTCACTCCCTTAAGAGGTATTCGGGTTCCATGCACAATACCCCTTCGCCTAAGTTTTTTTTCTCGAGTTTACTATCACCGAGGGTCAAGGCTATGTCCTGTCCTTATTACTTTGAAGACTTTTCATCTAAAATTCTATATTAGTTGGTTAAGGGTACTCCCTAATTTATGTTAATACTTTGGTAACTAGAAAATAATGCAAATCTTGCACTTGGTTGGATTTGTGATATAATTTTCAAAAGGATTTATTCCCCAACCAATCCTTCTCCTGTTTCCATGTGAAGTAAAAAATTACTAGAGTAGTGAATTCAAATCCACCTATGTTATGTCATGGTTTTTGTAATCTCTAGACAGTCGTTCCTTTTGACGTAATAAATTCATCATATATTGAGTTATTCAGTTGTGGATATTTATGAAAATAATGAGTTCTGAACTATCATTTTCTGTGTTTATCATCTTCCTTTATATTTCCAAAAATGGGTTTGTATTACAAAGTTTGAATTCATTTCCTGAGTTATTCTAGTAATTTTCCAGAATTCTTCTTATTACTGGTTACACAGTCGTTCCCAATATTATTTTCTATGCATGGTAGTACAGTAGTAAACCTAGTACAATAATAAGTGCACCTAAGGGTTTTTTTTCCACTGGAATTGTGCGATTGTATTCATGACTTCCAGGTTTCATTCAACCTTAAGAGTATTTCCTAACTATATGCATGCACACTTTTTTCTGATATAAAATTAGCATTGGTAGGAATTTAACTTGAGTCTCATTCCATCCATTTGTAATTTGATTTGTGAACCAGTTACATGAATATTTTGTGGAAATCCTATACTTGTAGGATTCCGTCCCGATTTGGGGTTTTTCTGTATCGGTTGGACATAATAAAGAAAAAATACATTTGTCCGCATTTGAATTATAATAGATCGAAGACTTCCAGAATTCATATTTATTTTCTATGTGATTACTTTGTTCCTTTATACGAGATAGCCACCCTATCTTTCCCTAATTAACATAATACACAGTGGCTTCGCTATGCAATTTACTATTTACATTATGTTCCTACTATAGATATTATTCAAACATTTTATCAGTCTAATCATCAAAATAAATAGCATTATTCCTATAACAGAAGCTTGTTGTTATACTGTAGGTGAAATCTTTAATCAACAGAATCATTACTAATTTACTACTAATACCTTATATATATATATATATACACTCCAATTTTTCTATAATGGGGTCTTTGAAATTTGTAGAATTATTTTTTATACGTATATGTTTATATATATATATATTGTTCCCCAACTCTGTTGTAGCCAGTTCACTTCAACTTCATTGTATCGCTTATACAAAACTCCCATTATATAATTTATATTTGTTCGTAATATACCTGTACAGGTTCTATATGCATATCAAAAATAATCTCAGTGATACATGGTGTATTTACTTTGAAATTGAAATTGCATGTTCATCAGTGGAGACTCATTGTATTCTATAATTACCTACAGGAAATATAATTCGTCATATATATTGGTACACTTGACTTCAATCACATCATGCAAACAATTTAATTTTTGCTCAACAAAATTAATTAAAAGTGAGATGCATCCTGTAGTTTATACTATTATGAGAGTAGTAACCTCTACAAAACTCGTCTTACTAGTTAATACGTTCAATGACCTTAGTATTTACCCAGTACCATGTCCCAATAAAACAAGTCCATTTCTAGCTAATGATTAGGAAGTATTTGGTAGGTCTTTTTCACCGTAGCATTCAACCATAAGTTCATTCATAGAAGTAAACAAATTGCATAACATAACATTTAACCAGAGAAAGGTAGAGTAGCACATCTGAATCGATTTGTGGGGAGCCAAAGGGAGCAACCATGTTCCTCCCAACCATAGAACAGGGCAACCAATCTACTTACCCGATTCACCCCCTATCCTGACCATGAATCCATGAGGGTGAACTTGAAATCTCCTCTTCAACAATGTCCTTCAATTTTCAGCAGATTCCTCTTACCTCACACTCACTCAGTGGTGTTCATAATAGCAAGGGAAAAAAAATCAATAGTCTCCTTTCCCAGCATACTTGGCAGCGTCCTGCCTCCTCACATATGTTATTTATCCATAATTTCTTTTTGCCTAGGTTTGTTTCCCTCCCTTGGGAATTTTCGCAGCTTTCTAAATCCCTGATTTTTAGGGGATACCAATGGACAAATATTTGATTTGCCACTTGTAATAATTAGACTAGAGGTAGTTCCAACATGTTCCCCACTCATGGACTCATGGTCAAATGAATTTAACATGGCTGTTCCATTTGTCCTCTTGTAATCAATGTAAAATATTCTTTTTTCATTCAAGTGTCATAGTCAAATAGTTAGTTGGGTCAAATTAGGTCTCTGCACAACAGTCATAATAATTAATTACAATTATCAAATTCAAAATTCAGAATTTCCATAAATGGAAAAAATTTTCCAAATTCGAATTTACTAAAAACGGAATAATTTTCCAACAAATTTGAATTTCAAAAATATTTTATTTTTTGGGGGGATGCCACACATACGATGGTTAAATATAAACAGTCTTTGCACTGTAAATTGTATTGAATACAATAGACATACTTCCTTTATAATTCTCTATGAGATAATTAAGAACTATACAATGTTATTGCGCAAACTAAAATGGAAGTTTTGTTGGAATTACCCCTACTTCCCAAGTCTCGATAGGACTTGTTATATGAATGATTTAGATGTCGAATAGATCAATAATCCTATACTAGCAGCTTATGTATATATAACCATTCATATATAAGTATATGTATATTCATTATGTTATTCCATATTAAATATTCTTTGGGCAATTTTCTCTGTAGAATACTCATTATTAGATGGTACTCCTCTTTGTATTTATCTACGACAATATAGGCAACTACTATCCCTTCAGTTGGTTTCCTTTACATTCACAATCCTGTTCCTATGATGTTAATATAGTATTGGTATTCTTACTTTGGATGCATCTCCTAGATTTTCCATATTACATTTTTGTTGCTAGCTAAGATAAATAGAAAGTTTATTCAATGGATGCAATTAACCTGTAAGGGCTTATCCTACAGTTTATTCCATTCCAACAATGAGTGAATCTGTAGAAATACTTATTTTAGCATTATCCAGATATACTCTTTTAGCTATTAGATCAAATGAAAATAACATTCATTCAACAATTTAATCATTAGAGTTAATTTATCAAATTTCCAATTTAGAAGCATTCTATAAGCCCTTAATTCAAACAACATTCGATCAGATTTTTGTCCATAATCATACTTCTAACCAAGATTAAACATGTACCTTCCACTAGCTATCAAATCATATATCATTCTACCAGAGAAATAATAGGATAACATATCTGAACAGTTGTCGGATAAAAAATGGGAACAACCACGTTCCTCTGAACCATAGAATAGGGCAACCAAATCACTTTCTCGATTCACCCACTAACCTAACCATGAATCCATGAGGACGAACTTGGAAAACTCCTCCTTAGAAAAGTCCTTCAATTCCAAAGATTCTTCTTGCCTTACACTCAATCAATAGTGTTCATAACAACAAAAAAAATCAACAATCTCTTTTCCCCAGCATACTAGACAACGTCTTGCCTCCTCACATATGCTATATAATAAAACAATCCTTTTTGCCTAGGTCTTTCTTCCCCTTTGGGAATTTTCGCATATTTCTAAATCCATGATTTTTACGGGCTACCAATGGCCAAATATTTGATTTTCCACTTGTAACAATCATCCCATAGGTAGTTCCAACATGTTCCCCACTCATGGAGTCATAGTCAGTTGTTTTTTAACATGGTTGTTCCATTTGTCTCCTGCAATTAATATAAAATATTATGTTTTCATACAAGTGTCATAGTTAAATAGTTAGTTGGGTCAAATCAAATATCTGTCCAACAGTCATAATAATTTATTACAATTATCAAATTCAAAATTCAGAATTTCCATAAATGGCAAAATTTTTCCAAATTTGAATTTACTAAAAACAAAATAATTTTCCAACCAATTTTAAATTTCAGAAATACTTTATTTTTGGAGATGTCACTTCCTTTACCCCTTCAATAAAACACTATCCTCAGTGTTCGTTCCTTTCTTGGAACAGGATTGTATGATATTTCCACAAATCTCCCTCCAACTCCCAAGTGGCCTCCTCAGGACTAAAGTCTTCCATTACACCTTTACCTAAGCGACGACTCTGTTCCGAAGTGATATTTCTCTTCGGTCCAGAATGAGCAGGGGTTCCACCTGGAACTCGCCTTCGAGTTTCACTTGCACCAAGTTCCAATCAATCATATGAGTAGGGTCATGTACATACTTTTTCAACAAAGAAATATGAAATACATTATGAATTCTTAGATTACTTGTGCAATGAAGCTCAAATTTATCATAAAAACAAAAATTCTTTGGTACATTATTTAGTAATTTTCTTCATTTAATCAACTCGTATGATGGGTACTTACATTTTATTTTTGGATTGGAGTAACCCTTTGCCATACTACTTAAAACTTAAGAGAGGTTCCATTGAATACAAGTATTTTTCCTAACTCATATATATTACTATATAGATATTATTGCATTACACATATCCACCCATACACTAGGATTTGAATTGAAGTTCCCTTATTTAAGAGAATTGGGCTATTTGGACTTTGTGCATAAGTTTATAACCTTGAGATTAAATGCTTGTACTCCTACCTAGCTGTGTCGACATCAGAATTCAAATCCTAAATGTAATACGTACCAGGAATGGGCTTAATGATATTAATGGTGATTTATGAGTGGTTTTCAATGCATTTTCTTTGATGGCTTCATTTTAGTTATGATAAAATTCATATCCACCATAACGAATTGAAACCCAACCAATTCCGCATCAATCTCAGTGTAACTAACCCAACTAACCCTCCTCGTCCTGTTGGGGTAACGAAAGGATAACTTCAATGACAAAAGTTTAGCGACAGATTAGTTTCATTGGAAAGTCATGGTTTTACTGTTGTTAACTTTGTGTCTTCAGCATTAAGGGAGGTGGATGCACCTGTCAGGAGGAGTTAAGGATCTGTCCTGAAGTTAATTAGGGTCCTACTAAACATTAGTCCTGATGGCTCTTCCTCCTGTTCTTCCCAATCTTGATGCACCAACTTTTCCCTAGCGCATGGATTGTACCTCCCGTGCTGTAAAGAGTGGTACTCATCCCTTTTAGGTTTTGGCGGTCTCTTTTCTGCCCTTGTGACTCCGAAGGAGAGGGTTCCATATTATACATTCTTCCATAGGGAAAATCTACTGCCTCTGCGACCAACCTTGGTGAAGTCGATGACAACCTCAGACTACCTGGTAAGTTTTCTAAGGGAACTGTCGTATCTCAAGTTCGAAACCAGAGAGTTAACGGTTTGGATTATACAAAGAAAACCTTTACTTCCTGTAGTTAGGTTCAGAGTCTACGTGTTTCTCCCTTTTATTCTAATATCAACTATAGAAGAAGATGTATTCGAGAGTCACTACTCTTTACCTCTGTGAACCTAAAGTCCTACTTTGCGTCCACTGTTTATGTCTCGTGGAATTCTTCTGGTTCATTTCTTTTGTTTTACCTTGTGACTAGTAACTGTTTTTGGGAGTCACTCAATGTAGCACATAAGGGTTTATTATTACGTTGTGTAAAGGCTCCAAGAGAAAAAATAAGGTCAAACCAGATTCTTAACGTCTTTGTTTCTCCTCTGTGACTGATGCATAATATTTGTAGTAAGGTGGTGGTTTATTGGGGGGTTTATCCCTTACTAAGTTAGGGTACTTTTCACGAGAACTTATATTGACTTTGTGTATGATTTCATTCCTTGTGTTCCTCATTTTCAATTCGTAACAGGTTTTTAATAAAAGATTTAGCTCTTGAATTCACAATTGTATTTATTCTTCAAAGTAGTTATTAAATTCCGTATACATGGGATTCACTGTATTAATGGTGGTACTCTGCTTGTTGCGAGGGTACCCACTAGAAATTACAAGAACCATTCTCCCCTCGACCAGGGTCGATTACAAAACAAGGCAAAACAACTGGAGGGTGCGGTGTTTCGACCCCTAAGTTAAGTATTCTGGCATAGTTGTGGTTATCAATTTACCCTTTCGATTTTATAATTTAAAGTTCTACTCTCTACTTTACTGATGTTTTTTGTGATGGCTGAATGCAGGTATGCCCACTTCACGACGTAGGTACCAACCTCTGCTCATTATGAAAAAGGTACTCGGGTTCCAAAATGTGGTTCTCAACTTGCTTCTTAAATCAAAGCTTGGAGGTCATGATTCTGTTCATAGTTTTCTGTTGTTTAAAAGTAACATTACTCATGCTCCGATTTTCTGTGCCAGATATCTGAGGGTTAAACCCATTTTTTTTTTTGTTAAAGTTCCATTTAAGGAGATATATACAGTGGAGCATGATGTAGGAAAATGACTAATATTCTAATGCTAGAATTGGCGAAAACAACTCTAAGTTTACTGTTGGGGAAACTCTTAAATATGTTAATCTTCGTATTGGAGGAATATTATTTTTCTATTTGGAGATGACTTATCCTCGACATTCTGTACATTACTTCTGTAATTTAATGTATTTGGAAATATTTAAATCAGTTTCAATAGCCATCATTACTTGACTTTGTTAATGTCTGTATGATTAGTCTCTTGTTAACGCAATTCTTATTTGGAATTTACCCCAAAAGGGATCGTTCAGAGGTAGTGTTTCGCATCCCAAATCTCTGCATTTTTGTAGATTCTTGTCTTTTCAATTGATTTCATCTACATAATTGCTTGCATTTACTCTGTAATTTCTTAAAAGATCTTTCTGTAAAATGCGAAGCAAATTTAAAGGATATCCTAAATCTTACAACTGTTTGTTTGAGGTATGGTAATGCAACGGCCGTAAAATTCTTTGTTTCTCTCTGTACATAGCATATATAAGATGCATCATATGTTGTTAATATATTAGCGAAATCATTTATTCTCTTTCCTGTAGTGTGATCCTAGCAGGTATATCCACTCGTTTGGTATAGAAGTTCATGATTATATCGTTATGTTTAGGGTAGTCTTGATCCTTTGATTATGTTCATTCCTATATGCTTCATTATTCTGGTTCTATCCAAATTTGACTATATAAGGGATTATGTTTAGGAATTAAAATTGCAGAATGAAATATATATATATATATATATATATATATATATATATATATATATATGCTTGTAATAGATCTGTTCATTCATTGATACATATTTGATTCTACTTAAAGTTTTCCTTTCAGGAAACATTTCCATAATTAAATCCTACAGTCCTTTTTCTGAATTCTATGAGGATATCATATATTTTATATTTACGTACACGTTCTAAATCCATAATAGAGGTTACTTAGCGGATGATTCTAGAATTGGTATGTAACTATTTGATAGTTAAGTGGACTGTATATTTCATGAAATCAAATAACCCTTATCTAGGTTATTGCATGCATACCAACTTTAAGGATTCCACTATATCAATAACCAATTCATCCCACAGAGGCAAACGTATTGAAATTTAGATACAGAAAAATACTTACAACAATTATACGATCATTAAAATAGATACTAGAACCCATTCCAGTCCAGCTATAACATGTATAGTACATCCAATATAAAATCATTAAGACAGCTAATGATTAGAGTAGCATATCTGAACTAAACTCATAGGAAGACAAATGGAACAATCACGTTCCTCCCAACCGTAGAACCGAGCAACCACGATCACTTGGACGATTCACCCCCTAGCCTGACCATGAGTCCATAAGGGAAAACTTGGAAATCCCTCTTCAGCACTATCCTTCAATTCAATAACTCCCTCTTGCCTCAGACTCCTCCAGTGTTCATAACAAAAAGTGGAAAAAAAAGAATCAATAGTCTCTTTCCCAATATAGTTGGTAGTGTCCTACCTCCCATATGCTTATTTATTAATTGCCTAGGTCTTTTTTCCCTCCCTTGGGAATTTTTGCAACTTCCTAAATCCCTGATTTTCAAGGGCTGCCAATGGCCAAATCAATAATTTTCCACTTGTAAAAATCAGCCTAAGGGTAGTTCCAACATGTTCCCCACTCATGGAGTCATGGTCAGCTACTTTTAACATGGTTGTTCCATTTGTCCTCTTGCAATCAATATAAAATATTATGTTTTTAAACAAGTGTCATTGTCAAATAATTAGTTGGGTCAAATTAGATCTCTACCCATTACAATAACAAATTCAAAATTTCCATAAATGGAAAAAAAATTCCAAATTCGAATTTACTAAAAACCGAATAAATTTCTAGAAATTTAAATTTTCAAAAATATTTTATTTTGGGGGATGTCACATCCTTTCCCCCTTCAATAAAACACTGTCCTGAGTGTTTATTTATTTCTTGGAATAAGATTGGATGAGATTTCCGCAAATCTCCCTCCAATTCCCAAGTGGCCTCCTGAGGACTAACGTGCTTCCATTGCACCTTTACCTGAGCGATGACTCTGTTCCAAAGTGCTATTTCTCTCCGGTCTAGAATGCATAGGGGTTCCACCTGGAATTCGCCTTCGAGTTCCACCTATACCAAGTTCTAATCAATCATATGAGTAGGGTCGTGAACATACTTTTTCAACAAAGAAACATGAAATACATTATGAATTCTTAGATTGGCTGGAAGTGCAAGTTGATATGCTACGGGTCCAATTCAAGTTAGTATCTCAAAGGGCCCACAAAACCTGGGTGCTATCTTGGCACAGTTTCCTAATTTCAATGAGCTTTTTCGAGCTTTGACCTTCAAGTACACAAGGTCTCCCGCTTGAAACTCTAAGTGTCTTCTTTTCTAATCTGTATAGCTCTTCTGCTTGTCGTGTGCTTCCTTCAAGTTCTATTGTACATTTCTTACCATGTTATCCATTTCTTGGAGCATCTCTGGTCCAACCATGAGTCTGTCAGCCAGGTTATCCCAAATTATTGGAGTCGTACAATACTTCGAAAGGGCTCAAGTTTGTTGAAGTTTGGTACCCATTGTTATATGCAAATTCTACCAAGTGTATATAGTCCTCCCACTTATTCGATTTTGTTCTTACGTACATGTAGATCATATCCTCTATGATTTGGTTTGTCCTTTCGGTTTGCCCATTCGTTTGTGGATGATAACTCGTACTGAAATTCAAATTGGTATTTAGCCCTGCAAATAATTCCTTCCAAAAGGTAGATGTGAATTTTATGTCTCTATCTGAAATCACCATTTTAGGAATACCATGCAGTCTAAAAATTTATTTCATGAATATTTCGGCAATGTTTATAGCTTTAAAAGTAGACTTTACAAGAATAAAGTGTGCAGATTTATTGAGTTTATCGATTATAACCATGATAGAATCATTCTTTTTTCGAGTTTTGGGCAAGTTTGTTATAAATCCTAGCGATATGGTCTCCCATTTCCATTCTGGTATTGGTAATGGTTGTAATAGTCCGGCTGGATGCTGGTGCTCAACCTTAACCTGCTGATAATCTTAGCACTTAGCCAAGTATTATGTTATTTCTCCCTTCATATTAGGCCAATAAAATAGTTTCCTAAGTGTTGTTATCGTTTTCTGGTAAACGAGGTGGCCAGAATACAATTTCTTATGTACTTCGTCTAAGACTGTTAATTTTAACTCTGATGAGTCTGGTATGTAAAGTCTGTTTTTAAATTGTAACAATCCCTTCTTGCCAATACTTAGATCTGGTTTATCTGAGTTTGCGGTACTATTTGGTAATTCTACCATTATCTCAGTGTAGTTTTCTTCGTTAATACCTTTCGTCCTTATTCTTTGTTCTAGATCACTTTCTTCCCTATTGATATTTATCTCAAATAACCCATTGAACCTTCTGCTTAAAGCGTCTTCTACTTTATTTTCCTTTCCCTTGATATGTCTGACCTCGAAGTCGAATTTGCTCAAGAAGGCTAACCACATTGCTTGTCTTGCATTGAGATCTGGTTGGTGAAACATATATTTCACCTCGCTATTATCCGTTAATAATAGGAATTTTTTGCCCATTATGTAGTGTCACCACATTTTTAAGGCGTGTATTACTGCTACTAATTCTAAGTCATGAGTGACATAATTTCACTCGTGTTCATTTAATTTCCATGACTTATAACAAATAACGTGTCCTTCCTGAGTTAGGACACCACCTAGTCCTTCTTTACTTCCATCCACACATACCGTGAAGTCTTTATCAGGGTCTGCTACCTTCAATATGTGTGTAGTTGTCAATAATCCCTTCAGTTTGTGAGAGTTGTCTTGGCACTTCTCTGACCAATTAACTTGGTTCCTTTCTTTTGTAATGATGTGATAGGGTAGTCTATCTTGGAAAACCCTTTCATAAACCTACGGTAATATCTAGTGATTCCCATGAATGACTGTATATCCACTACATCTTTAGGTACTGGCCATTCCATAATGGATTTTGTCTTTTCCGGGTCTACGACAATGCCCTCTGCTGAAATTACATGTCCAAGATATTGTATTTCTTTTTGATAGAATTCACACTTGTCAAATTTGTCTTATAGTTTTTGCTTCCTCAACGTTTGTAGAAATATCCTTAAGTGTTCATCATGTTCCTCTTCCATTTTTGAATAGACTAGGATATCATTGATAAATACTACCACGAACTTGTCCAAGTACTAATTGAAAATACTGTTCATTAGGCACATAAACATGGTTGGGGCGTTAGTGAGTACAAAAGGTATGACTACGAACTTGTAGTGTCTATATCTTGTCTGAAAAGATGTTTTGTTTACATCCTCGTCTTTTATCCGAACTTGATGATAACCGGATCATAAATCCAATTTTGAAAAGATCTTGGCCCCTCCTACTTGATCGAACATATCATTTATCCTTGGTAAGGGGTATTTATTCTTAATAGTCATTTTGTTAAGCTGTCTATAATTGATACATAGTATTAGAGTACCGTCTTTATTTTTCACAAAGAGGAGTGGTGCTCCCCAAAGTGAGACACTCGGTCTGATATACTCTTTGTCCAACAATTCCTGTAATTGTATTTTTAATTTTTTCAGTTCTGATAGACTCATTCAGTAAGGCGCTTTTGAGATGGGGGCTGAACCAGGTAGTAGATCTATGGAGAAGTCTATTTCCCTTCTAGGGGGTAATTTTGGTATCTCATCCACAAACATGTCTCTGAAATCACATAGGAAAGCAAATCCTTCCAACTTTGGCTTATCCTCTTTTTCTACTAGATTCACCACTTGGATGGCATAAACTTGACATCCCTTTCTCATACATTTATTTAGTTGCATTGGTAAAATTTGTCTGACTGATACCGGTTTTGGTATACCTTGGGCTGTCCTGGTAGTGCCAGAATCATCTTTATAGCTAAGTATCTTTGTATAACAATTTAATATTTCTTTGTTTAGTTCCAACCAATCCATCCCAATAATCATATCGTAAGATCCTAGTGGTAGGATGTTCAGATTGGTCTTTATAGTTTGACCATACAAGATGAATTCAAAATCCGAAATAAAGTCAATTACTTTCCTTCTAGTACCTGTCGCTAGTTGCACAAGCCATGGTTTTGGGTGCTTCAATTTCTTAAGTTTGTTTGACTCTGCCACATTAGGTGTAAGATAACTTAATGTAGCTCCAGGGTCAATTAAAATAGAAATTCGAGTGTCATTGATTTTACCTTCAATTTCTACCACTGAGGACTAGTGGTCATCTTGTCGACCATCTATGGTTGCATTTATCCGATGTAGGCTTCTGCCTATGTCTCCCACTATTGAGTCTTCTTGCAGATTATGAACAACAGTTCTATTTGTTGAACTCAAATGTGGGCACTTCCTCCTGAGATGAGGCTCTCCACATTCCCAACATTTTAATGGCTCGCGAGAGTTGTCCCCAAACTTCTTTGTTCCCAGGTTTACCGGTTTACTACTACCTTGCGTATTCAGATGATTGGAGTGAAAATCCTTTCTTAGAAAAATCTTTGTTGTATTTCGATAAGGAGTTGGTTGGTACCCCTTCTTCTGCTGGTTCACTTGATCTTGTTTCTTATCCTTCCAGGCTTTGGGAAAATCTACTCATTGTTTATACTGGTCGTAGCACATTCTCTCTTTCCTGAATACTTCGCTCAAGGATTTGGGGTTGTCAAACTCAATTCTATCCTTGTAGGACTGTGGTAGACAGCTTAGAAATCGTTGAATTTTTACTTTATCTTCCCAGATGTATGGTACGAACCTTAGCAGTTCCAGAAATTTATTTATAAGGTCCTCCATCATCATCTGTCTGATTCGTAACTCATAAAATTCTTTCGTCTTCCTTTCATAATAATTTTCAGAAAGGTATTGTTTCTTGAAAGACTTCTTAAAGTCAGACCATTCCAACTGTTTCTCCTTTACGCCCTTGGCCAATTTCAGATCTTGCCACCAAATACTGGGATTCCCTTTCAGATTGTAGATGGCCATCCTAACCTTCATGTTGTTGGAATAGTTGTAGATTTGGAAGTACTTTTTGATGTCCAACAACCATGCCTCTACTTCTTCTCCTGTCCTGGATTCTCCATCAAAGATAGTTGGTTTAATATTTTTAAATTATTCTTCAAGGTGGTCTACTTGTTTTCTTTTTTTGTCTGCTTTAGTTCCATCTTTAGCTAGAGGTGTTCCTTCAGACAAACTGTCTCCTTTTTCTATTTATAGCCCTAATTTCTTGGAGGTTCTCTTGCTGACTTCTTTGGCGTTAATATTGTCTTTTGGGATTTTCTTGGTCACTATACTGCGCAGCAGGACTTCGTTTATCTCTTGTTGTTCTTGTTGTTCCTTCTTCAATGTTTCATTGTCAGTTTTAAAGATCTGTAGTTCAACAATCAGGTTCCTCATTGTTTCCAACACATCTGTGGGTGAGCTTCCATCACTATTCTGCCTTGTATCTCCATGAGGTCTTTGTTGTGGATTTCCTTCCATCCTGTTTTCTGCATTGTCTTGAGCTGCCATACTTAATCACCAAAACAGAAAACGTTTTTTGTTTGTAACCAAATGATTTATTATTTATTATTTAAAACAAAATGTATACTAAGTACTATAGTGGTCCTGTTCAGGCCCAATGTTGTAACTTTTGCTATGATACCATATGTAATGAACCTCAAATTTTTCATAATTTTTTTTTTCTTTGGTACATTATTTATTAGTTTTCTTCGTTTAATCAACTCGTATGATGGGCACTTACATTTTATTTTTGGCTTGGAGTAACTCTTTTCCATACTACTTAACACTTAAGAGAGGTTCCATCGAATACAAGTATTTTTCCTAACTCATACATATTACTATATAGATATTATTGCATTACATGTATCCACCCATACAGTAGGATTTGAATTTCATTTCCCTTATTTAAGAGAATCAGTCTATTTGGACTTTGCGCATAAGTTTATAACCCTAAGATTAAATTATTGTACTCCTACCTAGCTATGCCAACATCAAAATTCAAATCCTAAATGTAATACATACAAGGAATGGGCTTAAGAATATTAATGGTGATTTATGAGTGGTTTTCGATGCATTTTCTTTGATGGCTTCATTTTAGTTATGATACAATTCATCTCCACCATAATGAATTGAACCCCGACCAATTCCGCATCAATCTATGCATAACTAAACTAACTAACCCTCCTCATCCTGTTGGGGTAACAGAAGGATAAATTCAATGACAAAAGTTTAGCGACTAATTAGTTTCACTGGATAGTCATGGTTTTACTTTTGTTAACTTCTTGTCTTCATCATTAAGGGAGGTGGATGTATCTATCAGGAGGAGTTAAGGCCCTATCCTAAAATTAATTAGGGTCCTACTAAACATCAGTCACGATGGATCTTCCTCTTGTTCTTCCCAATCCTGATGTGCCAACTTTGCCCTAGCACATGGATTGTACATCCCGTGCTATAAAGAGTGGTACTCATCCCTCTTAGGTTTTGGCGGTCTCTTTTCTGCCCTTGTGACTCTGAAGGAGAGGGTTCTGTATTATGCATTCTTCCACAAGGAAAGGCTATCTCCTTTGTGTCCAACCTTGGTGAAGTCGACGACAACAACGGACTACCTGGTAAGTTTTCTAAGGGAACTGTCGTATCTCAAGTTTGAAACCAGAGAGTTCACGGTTTGGATTATTCAAAGAAAACCTTTACTTTTTGTAGTTAGGTTCAGAGTCTATGCATTTCTCCTTTTTATTCTAATATCGACTGTAGAAGAAGTTGTATCCGAGAGTCACTACTCTTTACCTCTGTGAACCTAAAGTCCTACTTTGCGTCCACTATTTATGTCCCGTGGGATTCTTCCGGTTCATTTCTTTTGTTTCACCTTGTGACTAGTAACTATTTTTGGGAGTCACTTAGTGTAGCATAGAAGGGTTTATTCTTACATCATGTAAAGGCTCCAGGAGAAAAAATAGGGTCGAGTCGGATTCTTAACGTCTTTGTTTCTCCTCTGTGACTGATGCATAATATTTCTAGTAAGGTGGTGGTTTACCAGGGGGTTTATCCCTTACTAAGTTAGGGTACTTTTCACGAGAACTTATATTGAATTTTTGCATGATGTCGTTCCTTATGTTCTTCGTTTTCAGTTCGTAACAGGTTTTTAATAAAAGAATTAGCTCCTTAATTCGCAATGCTATTTTATTCTTCAAAGTAGTTATTAAATTCAGTATACATGGGATTCATTGTATTAATGGTGGGACTCTGCCTGTTGCGAGGGTACCCACCAGAAATTCCAAGAACCATTCTCCCCTCGTCCAGGGTCGATTACAAAAAAAGGCATGGAAATTGGAGGGTGCGGTGTTTCAACCCCTAAGTTAATTATTCTGGCATAGCTGTGGTTATCAATTTACCCTTTCGATTCTATAATTTAAAGTTCTACTCTTTACTTTACTAATGTTTTTTGTAATGGCCGAATGCAGGTATGCCCACTTCATGACGTAGGTACCAACCTCTGCTCATTATGACAAAGGTACTCAGGTTCCAAAATGCGGTTCTCAAATTGCTTCTTAAATCAAAGCCTGGAGGTCATGATTCTGTTTGTAGCTTTCTGTTGTTTAAAAGTAACATTACTCATGCTCTAATTTTCTGTGCTGGATATCTGAGGGTTAAACCCATTTGGTTTTTTGTTAAATTTCCATTTAAGGAGATATATACAGTCGATCATGATGTAGGAAAATGACTGATATTCTAATGATAGAATTGGCGAAAACAACTCTAAGTTTACTGTTGGGGAAACTCTTAAATATGTTAAGCTTCGTATTGGAGGAATATTATTTTTCTATTTGGAAATGACTTATCCTCGGTGTTCTGTACATTGCTTCTATAATTTAATGTATTCAGAAATCTTTAAATCAATTACAATAGCCATCATTACTTGACTTTGTTAATGTCTGTATGATTAGTCTCTTGTTAACGCAATTCTTATTTGTAATTTACCCCAAAGGGGATCATTCAGAGGCGGGGTTTCGCATCCGAAATCTCTGTGTTTTTGTAGATTCTTGTCTTTTTGATCGATTGCATCTACAAAATCGCTTGCATTTACTCTGTAATTTCTTAAAAGAGCTTTCTGTAAAATGCGAAGCAAATTTAAAGGATATCCTAAATCTTACAACTGTTTGTCTGAGGTATGGTAATGCTACGGGCGTAAATTTCTTTGTTTCTCTCTGGACATAGCATATATAAGATGCATCATACGTTGTTAATATATTAGCGAAATCATTTATTTTCTTTCTTGTAGTGTGATCCTAGCAGGTATATCTTCTCGTTTGGTATAGCAGTTCATGATTATATCGTTAAGTTTAGTGTAGTCTTGATCCATTGATTATGTTCATTCCTATATGCTTCATTATTCTGGTTCTATCCAAATTCGTCTATATAAGGGATTGTGTTTAGGAATTAAAATTGCAGAATAATATATATATATATATATATATATATATATTCTTGTAATAGATCTATTCGTTCATTGATACATATTTGATTCTACTTAAAGTTTTCCTTTCAGGAAACATTTCCATAATTAAATCCTACAGTCTTTTTGCCAAATTCTATGAGGATATCATATATTTTATATTTACGTACAGGTTCTAAATCCATAATAGAGGTTACTTAGGGGATGATTCAGAATTGATATGTAATTATTCAATAGTTAAGTGGACTGTATATTTCATGAAATCGAACAACCCTTATCTAGGTTATTGCATGCATACCAACTTTAAGGATTCCACTATATCAATAACCAATTCATCCCATAGAGGCAAAAGTCTTGAAATTTAGATACAAAAAAAGACTTACAACAATTATAGCATCATTAAAATAGATACTAGAACCCATTCCAGTCCAGCTATAACATGTACAGTACATCCAATATAAAATCATTCAGATAGGTAAGGATTAGAGTAGAATATCTAAACTAAACTCGCAGGAAGACAAAGGGAACAACCACGTTCCTACCAACCCGTAGAACTGAGTAGCCACGATCACTTGCACGATTCACCCCCTAGCCTAACCATGAGTCCATAAGGGCAAACTTGGAAATCCCTCTTCAACACTGTCCTTCAATTCAGTAACTCCCTCTTGCCTCACACTCCTCCAGTGTTCATAACAACAAGTGGAAAAAAAATAATCAACAGTCTCTTTCCCAGCATACTTGGCAACGTCCTGCCTCCTCCCATATGCTTATTTATTAATTGCCTAGGTCTTTTTCCCTCCCTTGGGAATTTTCGCAGC